>CM062292.1:445835586-446079489 GCA_031216915.1 Pictodentalium vernedei
TACACATAGATCCTTTTACCCACATATTCGTGCAGATGCATGCATGTTTACAGCGATGTGCTCATTTGCATACATGAATTTGTGGAATTTTAAATACAGACGGCATTTATTTATTTATTGATGTTTTAAGGTCACATATTTATGCACAATGGCTAATCATGACCGTGACAGTTTTACGGGTGGAGGAAGCCGGAGTAACCCAGAGAGAACCACCGAGCAACGACATACAGACGTACAGACGGCATACCTTAAACTGTAACACGATGTGTACAGCGATCGTTTGCATCTTCAAGGGAGGTGATATTTAAGGATATGGGATTGGAATACCAATCGTTTCATTTGTGCACGTATATGGGAAGATTTCCAACTTCATACAGTACGTAGAGAGTGTATTATTACTAAATCACCCACAGAGTGGAGATTCCACCCAAGCAATAATTGCAAATTTGTTGCAAAGCATTACAAGCACAAGCAAAGTTCCAGCCATTGGACCTCCGGGTTATACCCGGAGGTCCATTGGCTGAAACATTGCTTGCGTTTTTTGTCCACATGCACAGAATTTGAAAGTGATACTTTGGGTGATAACTCCACTCCCCGGATGATTTAGTTACAATCCACTCTCCACGTACTGTATGTCACACATAAGGCGGTATACGCATTGATCCCTCCATCTACATACTCGTGCAGATGCACGTATGTTCGCTGAGGTGCATACATAAATGCGTAGAATTTCAAATACATGTGTCGACTATTGTCGTCGGAGAGGTGAAGGGGTGGAGGGGGGTTGGGGGTGCACATCATCGCGTGAGAACCACAAGACTCCAGTTTCCACTGGAAGATAGAATCATATGGTTTCCACGTGATGATATGTTGGATCACTATCAAATTAGATATCCAATTTGCGTGTTGTGCACGCTTTCAATGTCACACAAAGACAACTCGCCTATACAGGATTGCAAAGGGGGCTATACACATTGATCCTTTTACCCACATACTCGTGCAGATGCTTTCACGTGCATGCCTGTAAGAGTGCATTCTAATGGCTAAATAATTTTTGGATGGTACAGTGATAAAGGGTGGAAATTTAGGGCACGTTGTGTGTGTACGTAGTACTATCTAAAATAGTTTGGTGGATGAGGTGGAATGAAGGAAAAACAGTGCTCCTATTTAGATCGAATGAAAAAAAGAGGTCCTTTTTAACTGCTTGAGGGCGAGATTTTTGGTGGTCTAAATTTGTTATTCCAAACCCGCTCTGCCTCAAACCACTGGAGAGCGCCCTTATTCACCCTCCAACAATCTGCAATGCAACAATTTTATATAAACAAAATATTTTGTTTTGCGTTTAACTGAACACGTGCACGTGCGCATTTGATATATTGGGGAAAGAATGAACTTTAACTAATTTGTTATTCAAAGACTTTTCTATCTCAAACTATTGGAGACTACCCACATGCACCCTCCAACAATTTGTAACAGAGCAAACCTATATAAACAAAATATATTTTGCGTTTGACGGAACGCATATACGTGCGCAGTTTATGTGCTGGGGGGGGGGGGGGGACGCAATGGCTCAGTAGGTATAGGTGCAGGCTGCAAGCCGAGAGGTCCTCGGTTCGAATCCCACCTGCGGCAATCGCGGTGTGTCCTTGGGCAAGACACTTCACCCGATCCAATGACTGGTCTAACGCAATGTTTTCGATTCAAGATTCAAGATTTTTATTCACTCTAAATCATTAATATGATATGAGAGGTACATATATACAAGGTATGTTAACAAATAATATATGTAGGTAGTGGAAGGTAGTTTTACGTATATGATATTGCTAGATTTGCTCGGCTGAGGATCGAACTAAGTCCTCTGGACCAGGTGGGCATGAACACATGTCCACATAGTCCAGAAGGCATAGGTCGGTTCCCAACCCAACAGATCCTAATATAATTGTGTTGTTTCTTAAAGGAGTGAATAAGCAGTAATATGAGGGAAAGGTATGTGGCGGCACGACAATGGCCATACCTAATTCACCTTATCCTGTAGTAAAGTATATGGGCGGTAAATATAAAGTTGTGGCTAATGGAATATACTAACTTTGTCGACCTTCTAGGTCCACTACTAGGGCTTCGAGGCAAGTATTGAAAACCAATATTCCTTTCTCTACCGGTCAATCTGATGACATTTCAAAATTTAAACTCTAAAACCAGTTGTGCTATCCCGTTACCTAACACGAAAGGCAAATAACACTTGCAAATAAGATTCTTGAATAAATGTTTTCATTTTTTGCGTCAAAACATAGGTTATGACCCCTCATTGGAACTAGCTCCTTCCAATGAGGGGTCATAAGCTATGTTTTGAGAACAAACGGTGAAAAAATAATGAAAATTGAATGGAGATTTTTGTGAATAGAGCCTGTCGGTTTTGACCGTTACTTTGGGTAAAGATCAACCCCCAAATTAACTGGGTGAAGTGAAAATGAACCCAATTGAGTTCATATTCACACAACCAAGTTGATTTTGATTAATTTTAACTTATTTTAGAGTGTAATACATTTATATTTTCTGGTGATGTGGGAGAATACTTGCTCATTGGTTAGAGCTATGGACTTAAGATCAAAAGGTGGTTGGTTGAATTCTGACTTGAAATTTTATCGTTCAAAGATCGTTTAGTTAATAAAGCGAGTAACGTTTTAGAGCTGCTTTCATTCTCACAGCAGCCATGTCTAGATTTGATGAAAAATATCTCGAAAATATTCAGCAGGTAAGGGTTAATGCACGCTATTGTCGGAGGTATGCCTTAGTGGTGTAGTTGAAGTAAGAATCAGTCGGGATTATAGTCGAAACTTCAAGAGTTCTTGGAAATTGGTCAGTGGATAAATACACATTGTAATTGCGACGCATGGGTTTTTAATTACCACGTATCGTACTCCAGACTGGCCATGCAGGGGCCCAAACGGCAGTATGGCATGTAATCCAACGGTCCTTATTTGTAAGACTTTTAGTGAAGCCTTGCCGAACTTCTGATGAAGCCGACGTTTTTTATTCTCCATCCAACTGGGTAAGGCAAGTGGTATGCGTAGGATTGTGTTTGCTATAGTATGCTATGGTCGATATAGTGATGTATGTACATAGCTATAGTATGGGAATGAAATAAAAGCTTTCATTGAAGTTTTCTAAGCGAAATGGACGACGTTGATAAAGACGTTGAGACTCATCCTCGATGCGCACTTGACAATCGTAGAAACGTTGTCCGCTGTTGATGTCCAGTGTACAAACCGACATTACGTTGTTGGATTCACTATTAGGCCGAAGTACTATTAACACCCCTGGGGCTTCTTTGTATTATCCTGTGAGTAGTTCGGAACACATAAGTCACGTGATTGTGGGTGTATGCTTGGTTTCGAGTATTGTATTAGTGGTGGTCTTATAAACATTCTAAGGTTTGGAGAGAGAAAAAGTCTGGGCCTTAGATAGCTATCAAGCCTGTGGTTATGCTTAAAGTCAGTAGAAATGGTGGGAGGTTCTAACACAGAAGATACTGGTAGCCAGTAGAGGTGAAAGTCTAGTGTATTGGATGAAGACATTGGAAGCTGATCATAGAAAATAAGGCGATGACTATGGACAAAGTCAGTAGCAACAGACTTGAAGTTATGAAGGTCATGGGATTGTCTAGAAGCTATCCTCGGATAGATATTCTTTGATAACTTCTTCCTAAAGGTATCCTCAAAACCCATCCTCCAACAGTACATCATCAGGTCGCAGGTGTCTTCAGATACCCTGACGAGTATATGAGGAATGATAGATTATTCCACACAGAGGGATTTCCGCATGGCCTCATACGATTAGCATTAGTAGTAGTGGCCGACAAGCAAAGAACGGACATGTCCCAGCAGTAGTAGGGATTAGAGATGGTACTTAGTGACTTTGCAAATAGTAGAAACATTAGGTTATACGTTGTGGGGCTGCGAGCAGGGATGTCACTAGAGGCTTCCGTCTGGAGGGGTGTAGGGTAGTAAATTTTTTCAACTAGAGGAAAGGACCGGGGAACCCCCCTCCCCCAGTTGGAAATCACTACCGAGAAAACTTTTGAAAATGAAGCCATGAAATTGATTGTAGTAACTGAAATGCCAACACATTTATGATAGAATTATCAGGTTATTATTATTTGGCATTATCCTGGGAATTGAATGTGTGCTAAAGAAATGCTCAAACTCAATCGTGATGTGATTTTCTTGAAGTGCATTTCGAGGATTTTTTTTATTACGATAAGTAAACGTACTACACAAATCTCGTACCAACCGACACCATACATGAAGCTCGATATTGCGTACACTGTAGTTGTAAATAGTAACGGTTGAATTTTTCCGATTTGAAATAGAGTCGAAATTTTGGGTTGTAAAGGATACATCAGCATCACCAAAGAATCTCTAATATCCAGATAGATGGAATTTCCAACTACTCATGATTTGTCTATATGAAATTTTGGCCAGGATTGGGCCACGTCCCTGGCAACGAGACAAGATTGCTGCGTACTGTCAAAGCACAGCCTAATAACCCCTACTACCCCCCCCCCCCCACCCCCCCTCCCCCCCCCCCCAAAAAAACAAAAAAAAAAACAGACCAGAAACAGGGACGTGGCTGGGGGTTGGATGGGGGTCTTGGTTTGGAAATGTGCTGTCTCTGAATTTCCAGTCAGTATTTATGAAGCTGCGTTATTTATGTGTAAAATGTCAGAAAACAGGAGTTGCGGTAATAAGGGGGAACCGTTTGTTACCAGAGATAAAGTTTGATCGGCTAATACAAGAGCACGTGAAGGGTCGCGGCTGAACAGCTTTCTTGTATATTTATAATAAATAAAATTTTGGCATTTCATCCATGGAATCTGCTAACATACTAAACTTATGCCAAACGTACTCATAAATGCTTAACCCTTTACTTAACGAATAGGCCACACCTCCCGCCTAATTTACAAATTTAGTAGTTGAGAAAAAAAAACACAAAAAATTCAGACATTTACCACAGAGCAATACCATGTGACCCGTCACTGGAACGAGCTTGTTCGCCCCCGGAGACTGTTCGCCCCGTTTTTCTGGACTGTTCGCCCCCAACAAAAATTGTTGGGGCCAGTAGCGGCGCTACGGGGGGGGGGGGGGGGGGGGGGGGGGGGGGGGGGGGGCATCCCCCCAAACGAAGGCTTTGCCCCCCCCCCCCCAACCATCTCGCATGCATTTCCATCCACCCTCACACACAAACACATTCAGTCACTCTCTCTCACACACACACACCCCTCTCTTTTTTTTATTCCCAATAATTTCCCATACACACTTAACCCAAAGCCACAGGCTAGCTGATGAACACATCCAGGCAGTAGAGATTTAAAGACTCGGATGCAGATACTTATAAGTTATAATTAAGTTATGAGCCAACAAAGGCATGTCTATCCATATCCCTTGTCTAAAAAAATTCATGGATTTCGCATTATGACAGACGGGCATTATCTCCCTTGCACTGTTCAATTATTTGAAGTCTCTCTCTCTCTCACACACGCACAGACCCACCAGATGCGGATCCAGGATTTTTTGAAAGGAGGACCGCTAATTACCATTACATTTAGTCGAAACTTGGACCCAAAGTCCGTAATATAATTTTTTGGTTTGGTACGTCCACAGGACGTACCAAACCAAAAAAGTATATTACGGACTTTGGGTCCAAGTTTGGACTACCTCATAACAAAGTAATGATATGATCCTTTACGTATTTGCCCCCCCCCCCCCTTCATGGGAGTCTGCCCCCCTAGTTGCACCCCCCCCCCCCCCCAAATAATTTCTGGCGCCGCCACTGGTTGGGGCGAACAGCTCTGATATTCCACTATGGCTGCATTTACTTTGTTGGCATGGGAACATGGAGGACAAGAAAAAAAAGCAAGCTACGTTTCTCTTTTTTAATGGTCTCAGTTTAAAGTGTAAATAATATACATCATATATTCGTACACATTTTCATCCGAATACAGATATAATATCAAAAGTTCAACTGAAAATATATTACTAAACCGGTAAAAAAGAAACGTAAAATGCTACAACTCTTGGTCAATTTATATATTTTTTCAAAAGAATATTTTTAGTCTATTGTCGGCACTATTTGGATATACTTGTTTGAAAATTTGAACATTTGTTGAAGCCAATTTTTATACTTTATTTCTTTTGATGTCACAAAGCAAAAACATCAACAAAAATAGTTCAAAGAACCAAGGGGCAAACAGTCTCGGGGGCGAGCAGTCCAGAAAAACCTGGGGCGAACAGTCTAGTAACCAATGAGGGGTCGCGTGGAATGGTTTTGGGAATTTTTTTTTTAAATTGGAAAAAAACTCTGAAATTAAAATAGTAAATTTGCATCCTGTAAAGGGTTAACCCTTAAAATAATTTAACGGTCCTCCGGCATTATTCTCAAAATTCACTATTCATTTTTTTATCGACTCTTACCTCTGATAAATAATTTATGATCCCTTATTGGAACCACTCGTGGGGTCATACTCTATATTTCTGAGGCAGGCGATGAAAATTTTGAGTTCATCAAACATTCTTTTTCCCAAGTGTTGTCTTCTGGGCGTGTTAGGTGATGGGTTAAATGAAACACCCAGTAAAAAAGCCTCGAAATGGCGTTATTTTTATTGCCCAAATGCACGATCCAAGGGAGCTAACCCTAACATCGAAAAGCACAACATAAAAATATTGACAAATCAAGATTTTTTCCAATCCACAATCTAAGGGAGCTTACTCTAAATTCGAGAAGACAATACAAAGTTTCAGCGAAGACTCGAAGCTTTGAGCAGTTTTTAACCCGCGGCGGCCGGATGTTGTATGTTCAATAAGTGAGCATTCAAACAGGTGGTTTATAAGAACAACTCCTCTTTCGCTATCATTTAACTAGCTGTTACAAAATAGAAGGACGGAGCTGCGATTTATTTCTATTTGAGAAGAGTGGAGTGGGGAAGGGGGCGCTGGATTTTGGAAGTCAACAAAGATTTTTTGTTTCAAAAATACTTATATTATCTATCAAAAGGAACAGACGTCCACAAAAGAAAAAGAGGAAAGAAAAGAACAGAAAAACCAAAATATTTCATTTTCCGCCTCAAAGAGTAGCTGTGGAGAGACTTCGGGAGCAGGGGAGGGGTGTGAGAGTGAGGGAGTGTGCGGGGGGGGGGGGGGGGCTCGGTGATCCTCTTCTTGAAAATTGTGCAGCAACAATATGACCAAAGTAGGCATCGATCCGGTGCTGGTAGAAAATTGTGCAGAAACAATATGACCAAAGCAGACACAGACTCGAGCCGGCAGTCCACTAATTCCATAAATCGCGCTGATCGAACAACAGTCCTACAATGGTATTCTGACAAACTAGGTTTTGGGAATACATTAATCCGCCGCCGACCCACACTCGGATAATCGCAGACTCAAAATTAAGTTCTTTGGATATGAAGGATGGCAAGTAGAATTAGAAGATCGTTTGGCAAAAAGGGTGAGGGAACTGAAGCCCCCTACCCCCGCTCCCCGTCCCCTGTAAACGACATATCTTCTGACTCCTCATTCACATGGGCTCGACGCAATGACTGGTCTCACGCAATGTTTTTGAGGCAAGTATTGAAAAATAATATGAGTATGGCGATTTTTGTGAATATGAGTGGTCGGCATAACACGTGAGCTATATTTTTGAGGCAAAAATAAAATTTGAAAGACAATATTCGCAAATAGAGCTGACCGGGCATGCTCGTTACGTTAGAAGAACGTTAAGAAAGATGTTACATTTTATATGTGTGAGTATCGGGCGCAGAGCCGAGATTACGAAACGGTTTCCCAGTTTTACCCATATTCCTTCCTCTACCGGTCAATCTAGTAACATTTCAAAATCTAGACTATGAAACCAGTTGTGCTATCCCTTTACCTAACACGAATGACAAACGACACTTGCAAATAAAATTCTTGAATAACTAAATGTTTTCATTTTTTGCGTTTAAAACATAGCTTATGAGCTCGTTCCAATGAGGGGTCATAAACTATGTTTTGGAGACAAAAACTGAAAAAAATAATGAAAATTGAATGGAGATTTTTACGAACAGTGCCTGTCGGTTTTGACCATCACTCTGGGTAAAGATCAACCCCCCAAATTAACTGGGTGAAGTGAAAATGAACCCAATTGAGTTCATATTCACTCAACCAAGTTGATTTTGATTAATTTTAACTTATTTAGAGTGTAATACATTTACATTTTCTGGTAATGTGGGATAATACTTGCTCATTGGTTAGAGCTATGGACATAAGATCAAAAGGTGGTTGGTTCAATTCTGACCTGTATTGTGTCCTTGTGTAAGACACTTAATCGCAGCTGTCCAAGTTGGTTGCTTGGTGGTGCAGTTTGCTTAGACATACTGCACGTTGATGGTACACACTCGTTCAACTGAAGCTAACCCTTCTATGCTCAGGAGTCTGACAGTTACATGGTGCTGCCCATTGGTTCTTTCTGGATACTGCAGCTTCCTCCACCTGTAAAGCTGTCCTGACACAATATGACTCTGGCTGTTGAGTTATTCATCTTCTATTCATTTATTGGTGCTCAAGGTCACTTCCAGCATCTATGGCTATATCATGAATGAACCATAGGTATGAAGTCAAGTTTAGACAATTGTTTAGCAGGGATCGTTTTGGGTGTCTACGGGATCCGAATATGGGATCCTTTCCCAATAGCATTTTGACATGATTTTTCTCAATTCAAACCAAACAACAATTTCCCAATCTCAGTCCTCATTCAAATAAAAATTTACTTCTTCTTTTACCTCTCGAAGCCCTTATTTTGACTTTTATCACTTTTTAACCCTCTAAACCCTGATGGTATCTTCCATGTCAGTTCAATGGGTGCAATTGGAAGAGTCCATATTTATTATTTGGGGTAGACCAATTAATATTTTCAAGGTGCTGCCTTGGGCTGCACGTTAAAACTATTGATTAATCTACGACACATTTTAAATTAACCCTTTCAACACTGGTGGTATCTTCCATGCCAGTTCAATGGCAGAAATTGGAAGAGTCCATATCCATTATTTGGGGGTAGAGCAAATTAATATTTTCAATTTTCAATTTTCGTTGAGAAGAGTAACTGTTCTATCACAAACGTTCACTTAGTAGCCATCCTACTTAATGAAATTATGACGTATCATGTTCCTGGACCGGAAAAGTGGCCTCTCGTATTGAAAGCGTTAACAACCAACCTACTAAATGAAAGTCTGACATATCATGTTTCTGGACCAGAAAAAACAGCCAATCAGGTTCAAAGGGTTAACTTAATGCTACAAAACAGAATGTTGACTCTTCGAGTGTAGCAAATACACAGAGATTATTACCATTATGTGGATGTACCAACTATGTATCCGAGTCGAGCTCTGGGTTTTTAAGGGCAGATCACGACGAGTCGAACCCGGATCGGGACTCGGATACATATTTTGTACATCCACATAATGGTAATAATCATTTTATCTAACAATATATTGGGGATAAGTCAAGAATGTAGACGAATATATAACAAACTATTTATTCGTACGGATGCACAGAAAGAAAAATGAAAGTGTCAGTGACACTGTAGCTCAGCTTGTTTAAGACATGTACATGTATAGTATGTGACACAGCAATGACAAACATCTGGGTAATGACCTGATAACAAAGGTACATGTAAAGTATTGTAACGGTCTGTACGTAAATGCTGACCGTAGCCTGTAACAAATGTATAGGTGAAGTATTGTAAAGGTGTTTGACAGTCAGATGCTAAACTACAAAAGAAATCTTTGAGTCCCAGAGTGGGTCTGACTGAACCCCAAAATATTTGTTCTCATAGCACAGTGATAACAAAGGCACCCCAAAACACACTCGTTCCTGTCACAAGGTGATAACAAAGGTACCCCAAGAAGTTTCGTGAAGATCAGTTCATAAATGCAGACTCTAGCCCGAGCCATATTGACATGTACACTTACTGTGTATAAGTAGCACTGAACAAATCAAAGTTCATCTAATTTGCATAATTTCTGCACGAGAAAAAAAAATGTATTATATGTGATGTACTCCTGTTACTGAACATTCCTACAAAAATTTATTCAAATCAGAACTTTCATACAGAAGTTCTGTACAAAAAACTGATTGCACTAAATTTGGTACAAAAAGGTTGGAGGCCATCTTGAATTTTGGACCGCACCCCAAAACACTTGCTCTCGTCCCATGATGATAACAAAGGTACCCAAGAAGTTTCGTAAAGATCGGTTCATAAATATGGCCTCTAGCCTGAGCTGTATAGAAGTTGTGTACAAAAAACTGATTGGACTTAATTTTGGTACAAAATGGCCACTGGCAGCCATCTTGAATATTGGACCGCACCCAGAAACACTCGTTCTCATCCCAAGGTGATAGCAAAGGTACCCAAGAAGTTTCGTGAAGATCGGTTCATAAATACAGACTCTAGCCCGTGCCGTATTGACATGTGCACTAACTGTGTGTAAGTAGCACTGAATAAATCAAAGTTCATCTAATTTGCATAATTTTTGCACGAGAAAAAAACCTGTATTATATGTGATGTATTCCATGTTACTAAACATTCATACAGACATTTATTCAAATCAGAACTTTCATACAAAAGTTCTGTACAAAAAAGTGATTGCACCAATTTTGGTACAAAATGGCCGCTGGCAGCCATCTCGAATTTTGGACTGCACCCCAAAACACTCGTTCTCGTCCCATGTTGATAACAAAGGTACCCAAGAAGTTTTGTAAAAATCGGTTCATAAATACGGCCTCCAGCCCGAGCCATATTGGCATTTGCACTTCCAGTGCTGAAAGTAACACTAAAGAATCAAAGTTAGTCTAATTTGCATAATTTACGCATGAGAAAAAAACCTGTATTATATGTGATGTATCCCATGGTACTAAACATTCATACAAAAAAATTATTCAAATCGGAGCTTTCATATGGAAGTTCTACGCAAAAATCTGATTGCACCTAATTTTGGTACAAAATGGCTGCCAGCGGCAGTCTTAAATTTCGGACCCGACCCCCAAAAAATTCTTCTCATCTCACGGTGATAACAAAGGTACCTAAGAAGTTTCGTAAAGATCGGTTCATAAATACGGCCTCTAGCCCGAGCCGTGTGTACGGCGCAACAGACTGACGACGGGCCATGGCAATGCCTCAAATTTGGCTTCGCCAAAGTTGAGCTAAGAAATGGAACTCACGCGAAAGGAACGCGCTTGTATCTGACCCCCTGATACAAACATCAGTATACAGTTAACATACGTTAACTGTATGGGATAGCATCAATAAATTCACCCTTTGGGGGACCTCATTCTGCAAATGACAGATTGCTTATTTTCTGGCTTGAGTGAACATGGAGTAAAGCCACTAAAGTGGCTTTCATCACTTTTCAGTAGAGCCATGATAGTGGCTTCCATTTATTTATTGGGGTTTAATGACACTTTCAACAGCCAGGGTCATCTCGTGTTGGACAGTTGAAGGAGTGCCCAGAGAGAACTACTGAGCAATGGCACCCCAATGTACTAACTTCACACAAGCAGGTTTAAAATTGGTTGAAGACAAGTGTACCATCGACGTGCCCCACATGGGCCATCAGGATTAAATGTTTTGCCCAAGGATGCAGCACGGTTGCTGCAGGTGGGATTCAAACTGAGGACCTCTCGGCTTGAAGCCTGCATCTCTACCTACTGAGCCACTGTGCTCCCTGCATCCGACACTCAACCAGTCAAATTAACAAGTTCATTATGTAAAAGAAATTGCTGGTTGATATTTGGGTCTTTTGACATCAGTATGTAGAAAGTCTATTTGTACAAAGCTTGTGAGCTAAATTATGGCCTCATATCTTTACTATACAGGAGTATCGCATAAGGAACTGGCCCAGAGGGGAGGTTATTTTATTTTCAACTGAAAAAAATCTTTGGGGATTCACATCTCCTCACCCCATTGATTTTTAGCAGTTGAAATTTTTTTGTCGGGATTGGAGTCTTAGATAAGGAAAAATTATCAATTTTCCCTTGCTATTAAATCGAAAGATAGTGAGTGCATCCGAAGTCAACCCTGAGCTCATAGAATGTATTTTAGATTTTATTATGTGTGATATATAGACCCCATCGGTCGGGTACTTATAACATTTTGATGTATCACTTGTTTAATGTAATGGTAGCACATGTCACTTTAACCCCCCTGCACACTGATGTTGAAATATCTAAAGTTCAGGGTGAAATATTTCCCATAATGCAACTAGAAATTTAACCAATTCAATCTTGTTTGACAGAGCTCAATGAGCCCTGTCAAACAAGATTGAATTGGTTAAATTCCCAGTTGCATTATGGGAAAAAATGGCTACTTCAAATCTGGATGTTTTGACATCAGTGTGCAGGGGTTTAATAAATGATATTATTACTACTACTATCAATTATGTAATTTGTATGTTACAAGAGTTTTTGTGAAATTTGACTCAGATTACACCCACATTTGGTCATATAAATGGATGGCCACAGTATTCAATTCAGACAAATGGGGAGCAGGCCGTGGGTGGAGGTGGGGGGGGGGGGTTATCAGGCAAAAAATTACGGATGCAAGGTGGAAATTTTTGGGACCCACCACCCCCGGAATGCAAATTTTTGCCAGTCATGTCTTGGACACCCACCCCTCCTGCACAGTTTTTCCTCAAAGACAATTGGGAACCCACCCCCAAATTTATAAAATCTGTTTAACCAAGTATTCAAATTACCTAAATCAAAAAAAAAAATAAATAAATACTTTTCGTAAACATGAAAGGTGCTGCAAACTAACTTGTCAGATATCCCAGCCCTGCTCTTGGGCATCCAAGACATCCCTAGCCACAGATGGCCCCAACACAATGTCTCTGCATATAATGCCACAACGGAAATGCAGCATCAGACCCCCAGGTAACCACTGGAACTGGCCTCCACCAACTGAATTACAGATATACACCCATTCATGTTCCAAGCAACATAACCCTTACCCTGATGTACAACATGTCTATACTGTTCAGACACCAGTCGAATCCCACCACCAAGAAGCCCTGCCCAAAATATATTGTTCCCACCTGGATATCTTCAACTGTCCACAAGAAATAGTTGTTTTTCATTTCATTACTTTTCGGTTAAATGTTTAGTTTGTACAGCTGGTCTGAGAGAGACCTAATACTGAAGTTCATTGACCCATTCCAGGGTGGCTTGTCTGAGATGAATTGCCTCTTATTTATTTTTTTATGTTAGTGTCACTAGAATCATATTTACCTTGAAATTATACATGTTTTCCACAATCAAGATTTTTATTCTATCAATCTTTCCAATTATTCCATACATGGAAGCACACTAGACCAATGTCATGAGGCGGCACCCTGCGGCTTACAGAAGAATCAAATAATAGGAGCTACAAAGCACTAATAAGAGGCAGACTGCCTTAGTAGAAATATAAAGGAGTGAAAATCATGACCAAATCGCTGGGAATCACATTTTTGATTTGCAAATTTTTGCCAGACCAGGACCCACCCCTTAATGAAGTGTAAAACATGGGGAAAAAATTCTAACATGGAGCCCCCAACACATTATCAATGTTCTATTCTGTACTAAGTTATGAATCTAAGCACTTGAATTCACTTTGGTTGTAATTACTTGTCTGTAAAATGATATTTGGCAAAAATTGCATGACACCGGCAAAAACTGCACTTTGGGGCTCGGACCCACCCACCCACCCAGACCTTGTATCCTGGTATTTTTTTGTGACCCCCCCCCCCCCCCCCCGGACAAGCATGACCAATTTGGAGTATGTTATGTGTAAATTATTTGTTTATTTATCCACAGATTACTATTCCCGATTGATTAATATACCAACTACATCTTCAAGAGATGTCTGCAACAAAGGCATGCTTTGAAGATGAAGCTGAAAGATTTTGTTTCGAGACTTGAGTCATCAGTCAAGAGAAATCAGGTCTAGTACTGAAATGTTTAACTGCATAATCAGTTTGAAACCAGTTAGCGACCTAACCGATTAAAAAAAACGTCAACCGGTTATCAGAAATATCTATAGTGATAGTCATTCCACGTTTAAAATGTAGTAAATCTGACGCTTCTCCTTTCTAATAGATTACACATCGAAGCTCTGTTGTATATATTGAAAAATAATCGACTTTGGCAGTCAAGACTTCGTTAATGATCGGCAGTTTCCGTGAATAATGAGTAATCGCAGAAACTATTCCATAGTGTGTATACAAATGAACGTTGTCGAGTACTCGACAACGTTTGTTTGTATACACACTATGGAATAGTTTGAGAATACTGCTTTCCAATTCCTATAATTTTGATCCCACATTCAGGGAAATAATGCCCAGGGATAACAGCATATTATCCGGTTATAGCTCTTCGTTAGTCGGTTACGAAAATGAGCCAACCGTTTCAGCCCTAATCAGGTCTAGACCTAGCGGGTGGTGCCCAGGGGTGGTTGCACTCAAATTGTTACTTTGCCACTGTTTATACCCCCCCCCCCCCCCATACCCCATGATCGGTCATCTTCGCAAAGCCCCAGACAATATTAAAGCAATAATGTACAGCCAATCAGGCATAATGCATTTTAGTACTCGTTAATCCGTGATTCATAATCTTTGACTTTGGATGGATGGTCAAAGACTTGATAGAAAATTCTGCTTGACCCCCAAAACTGCCTTTCTTAAAAAAAAGTACTTTGAGGTTTCCGATGGTCATTGCCAAAAAAATGTTAATCTTTATTCAGTTGAAGTGTACCTACCTCTCCTAAAATCCACAACTGTGGTTTAATCCAATGATTTCAAATCACTTCCGTAGTCCCGAGAATTCAGTCCACAAATTGCACAATGACAATGTCACCCTCGGACTTGCATACCACATGTTTAACCCTTTACCCAACGTAACGGCCAAAACCAGCCAGCACTATTCTAAAAAATCGCCAATTAATTTTCCTTATTTTTTCATTTTTTGTCTCAAAACATAGGTTATGACCCCTTGTTGGAACGAGCTCTTCGAGTTCGTTCCAATGAGGGGTCATAACCTATGTTTTTGAGACAAAAAATGAAAAAAATTAGTCATTCAAGAATTTTTTTGCAAGTGTCGTCTGCTTTTCATGTTAGGTTACTAGTTTCTAAATAATAATAATTTTCACACACCCAATAATCCAACAAGTAACCCCACTAATGGCTGTTGAGTTTGCTCCATGTGTGTGGATACAATATACATTGGAAGCAACTCATTTCTCATCAATGAAATCCAATTCGCCTTCTTTAACCCTCTGCATTCTGCTGTCTAAATATCAAAATTTAAAGTTACAAATATTTCCCAAAATAGACTTCGTAATTTAACCAATTTAGTCTTGTTTAGCAGAGCTACTTGAGCTCTTTCAAAAAAGGACTGAATTGGTTACATTCCTAGGTGCATTATGGGAAATATTTGCAGTCGGAAATATTGGTATTTTTGATATCAGAGTGCAGAGGGTTAAAAAAAAACTCCACAAGGCACGAGTCCCATGGCCTGATTTTGCAAGTCGGACCCAATCTATTTTTAGTTCTATGATAGTGTTTGTCCAATACTAAAGTCAATTGCAACACTATAATAGGAAGGATATATGCAATTTGTCAATGAAATATTTATGGGGTAATTTACAAAATGCCTCAGGACCAAAACATACAAGACTGAAATGTTTGCAGTTCTTATCGCAAACATCAACAGTGCATAATTAAGGCCCCACAAAGTAGATCTTATGTTTCTCAGGCCAATATTTGTAAAATTGCATGTGGGCGAGCAGTTTTTTATTTTATTTTTTATTTCTGTAATTATTTCTTTGTCATCAAAAGTTTATGTTCTTGGTTAATGTTTTGGGCCTCATAACCTACGGAATAGCATGGGTGGTGGTGTATTTCGTCCCTTGAGAGCAAAAAGGCTTTGCAATGCTGAGGTACTGCAAAGCCTTCTTGCACTCTTGGGACAAATTTATCAATTTTTTAAATTGGGTAAAATATCAGACATAAACCATTTAATTTTTATTTTATTTAAGTTTACATTGGCTATAAAAAGAGAGCCTGTGGTAGCCAAAAGGACCATGCGGGAGGGCCTGAGAAACAGATTTTTAATTTTTTTAGGCCTAATAATCTATAATTTATCATCAAATACTACAGTTAATTTTATATCATAATAATATTTTAAAGCACAGCAATCCCAGCATCTTTTTCTTTCTGGTAATTTGAAGCAGTTTCAGAGAGTTCTTAAACTTAACTCTACAGGCCTAACCTATCATTTTTTGTTATGGCATAACAACTCAACAGTGTGACTATACTTCACACTACACTACATGAACCAACTTTTGGGAATTGATTCGCATTCCGTGGATATGAAAGCAAACACAAAATACTCTGGAAGGCGATTCCTTTCCAGGCACCCAGAAACCACAATGAAATTTGTGAATTTTCCAAGACATTACCAGAATGATAACATATCTGACATCAAGTTGTATTAGTTACTGTCAGAGAATGTAATCAGTAAGCTTTTTTGATATTAACCCTTTACCCAAAGAATCACCCACATCCGCCCGCGTAATATGCAAATTCAGCAGCTGAAAAAATATTATTTTTCCAAAATTCTCAACAAAACCATATCATATGACCCCTCTTTGGAACGAGCTCGTTGAGCTCGTTCCAAAGAGGGGTCACATGATATGGTTTTGTTGAAATTTTTTGAAAAAATTAAAAAAATGATATTTAAAATAATAAATTTTGAATTTGTCTGCTTTGGGTAAAGGGTTAAATGTATAAAATACATTCATATGAAGAAAATAATATACGCTTTCCAAAATTTCGGCTCACACTGACTGAAATGAAGCAGTGACTTTTCAGATCCTTTTCATCACATTTACTTGATTTGAAGAATATTTTGTTTTTAGTCAAAGAATTTAGGAAAAAAAAGATATAACGTGTCGTTTATTCACAAATATAACATGGCATTTTGAGTAATTATTAGACAACACGCAATATAAATAGAAGCTATAATGAACCCTCCAAACATAACTAGAGGTACTGTGAGCAAACTCACAAAGTGATACCCCCTGCACCTGAAATGTATAAGTTAGATTATCTCCCCTTGGAAATGTCAGAACGGAATTATATTGCTTCATGCACATCATCATATGGAGTTCTTCCATTGTGTAAAGTTTCATGAAAATTCTTCAAACGGTTTAGGAGGAGTTGCGCTTACAAGGATGGACAGGCGGTATAAGTTAGAATATCTCCCCTTGGAAATGTCAGAATGGAATTATATTGCTTCATGCACATTTTTCATATGGAGTTCTTCCATTGTGTAAAGTTTCATGAAAATTCTTCAAACGGTTTAGGAGGAGTTGCGCTTACAATGATGGACAGATGGTACAAGTTAGATTATCTCCCCTTGGAAATGTCAGAACAGAATTATATTGCTTCATGCACATCTTCATATGGAGTTGTTCCATTGTGTAAAGTTTCATGAAAATTCTTCAAATGGTTTAGGAGTTGCGCTTACAAGGATGGACAGATGGACAGACGGTCGGACAGGGTGATTCCTATATACCCCCCCAAACTTTGTTTGCAGGGGTATAAAAATATCAACCTACAAATTTTTCTGATGACGCAACGAAGAATTTAAACAATTCCGCCTTCTTTGAAAGAGATAAATAATGCACTTTAAATTTTACAATTTTAGCTACCAAAACATAGTTTATGACCTCTTATTGGAATAAACTGACATTACCAGGTGCGTGGGTGTGACTGTCAGTGAGGATTGCCTCGTTACTCGTCAAGTCACACTCACATACTTGTTTGGTAAAGTTGTAGTTTGTTTTTTGTTTTTTTATTTTGCTTTAATTCAATACCCTTTTTCTTATAGGTTCGGTCACTTATTGCCACAATATAGCCTTGGTTGCTGATGTGGCACCAATAAATGATAATAGTGATCCATGTATCAATGTATCTGTGAGAGAATGTATGTGTATGTGTGTATATGTATGTATGCAATTATTGTACAGCCATTGAGCACCGTGTGTGGATTCCAGACTTTAAAATTATTATTATTATTATTATGAGCTAATTCCCATGAGAATAATAAACTAATTTTGGAGGGAACTAATGGAAATGTTATCTTATTCAAGAAGAGTGTCATTCTCTAGTTAACCCCTTTACCTAACACGAAAGGCAGATGACACTTGTAAATAAAATTCTTAAATAATTATTTTTTTAAATTTTTTGAGTCGAAAACATAGCTTATGACCTCTCACTGGAACGAGCTCACTGAGCGCATTCCATTTTTTTAAATTTTTTGAGTTGAAAACATAGCTTATGACCTCTCACTGGAACGAGCTCACTGAGCTCGTTCCAAAGAGGGGTCATAAGCTATATTTTTGAGACAAAAAATGAAAAAAATATTGAAAATTGTGTGGTGCTTTTTGTGAATAGCGCTAGCAGCTTTTGGCAGTTACGTAGGGTAAAGTGTTAAAGAGTTATTGGTACTGATTCTTGCAGGTGCAGTAAAACCTGTTTTGGGCTCCACTGTCATCAGCGACCACCTGCCATTTATGACAACACTTTCAATGCACTGATCATTTTCACTTTATAATGAAAGCGACCACCTCCCAGACATGCCCAGCAACCACCGATTTTAGAGCAAAGTTATGCTTTTTTACCTGTTATGAGTGACCAGTTTTGTAAAAATGTGACTTGTTTCAAGAACGTTTTCATGCCTGAACATCTCGACAGTTGACTTTATTAAATGACAAGGTGGTTATATATTTTGGTGATTAGTAATAAAATTATATTTGTGCACCTACTAAGTCTTACTCCTTTGATATCCATATTATCAATAAATCATCAATCTTGAATATATATAATGTCACTCAACACCAAGCCTGAATATAAGCAACCTGTCATTTGCAAAATGAGGTCCCCAGAGGGTGAATTTGCTGATGCTATCCCATACAGTGGGCTAATTTATCCTCTGGGTGCATCTTTCTGTTTTGGATTGAGACCTTGATTCAGACTGAGGTTCACAGAGGGTAAATTTTGTGATGCTACCCTGCTGAACAGGGTAGCATCACCAAATTCACCCTCTGGGGACCTCAATTTGCAGATATAACAGTCTGCTTATTTTCAGGCTTGCTCAACACCAAACATAAATAAGTTTTATTTTTTTGATTCAAGCATCTATAAAATATCATAGAAAACAAGTGGTCGTTTGTTACAAGGTAGACACTTCACCCCTATTGTCCAAGTGGGGGCACGGTGGCATTGTGTACTAAGGCATACTGCATATTGATGATGCACTTGTCATCAACCAATGCTAACCCTGCTTGTGTGGAGTTAGTATGTTGGGGAGCTTGCCATTGCTTGGTGGTTCTCTCCAGGTACTTCGGTTTCCTCCATCCATAAAACTGTCATGGTCATGACTAGCCATTGTGCAGAAAAATGTGACTTTAAACACCAATAAATAATTGAATAAATGTTACAAGGTAGGGATTAAGTGATTGATTCATGACCATCAAGTGTATTCTGGGAGCCAATTGCTTATTCTGAAAATGAACTTCTCTCAAAACAAAAGCTACCAAAGCTTTATTATACCGACAGTGTGGACAGGAGCAGTTGTCAATATCGAAAAATAAAATGCAATAAAAACTTTAAAACACCCCAAGCTGTCCAACTCATGACAAACAATACAAACTGCTTTACTTTTTTTATCTTTATCTAACAATCATAAAGATTTTGGCCTGAAAACTGCGAGAAATGGTATGTATCACATAATGTGTTCTGATTCCATATCATATAGACGACTCATTCTGATTCCGTATCATACAGACAATTCGTTTCCGGTAACGCAACGGGCTATCATAACAGGCACATGAATACATTCTATGTGCGTTTCAGTGATCGACTCAGCTGATCGCTTACAAAACAAAATTCATTACAGTTAGCGGCAGAACTATTAATAGCCAATGGCCCCCCACCCCCTCCCCACACACACACATAATAATTAGAAACTTCACAATTCAATATTCAATATTACACCTACCCAGTTCCTGAGGATGTGCTGACATCGCACACGTAAGTTCAAGCAGATCATCATAGGAAGTGACACTGAGAGTGAATAATTTGACAACACAACTTTGAAAATTGCAGTGACCACATTACTCATTGTTAGAGAGCAAAACAATATAGTTCCATAAAGTTAAAAAATTTATAGTAATTTATATATTTTTTTATACTTACCAATGACCCAGACTTAGCTGCTGGTGCTAACTACTTAAATTCTAGGGTCAAACACAAATTTTGCCCCCCAATCCCCAAAATTTGCATCAAAATCCGAAAATTCGATGTCCTATGTGGTCCTCCATACTTTTATCCACTGCATATGCGCAGTGTCAAGGAAGTCCCCAAATTAGCGCCAATTCTCATTCTTACAACCAGTGCCTGGTAAGTGTTATGTAATCAGCGGGGAGGTCATTGGTAAGTATAAAAAATATATAAATTACTATAAATTTTTTAACATTTTTACACTGTACCAATGACCCAGACTTAGCTGAATAGAAAAAAGGCTGGAGGGCCTTGGACATAAAGGAAAATCCAATAGGCTCAATTACATGTAAACAGAATTATCCCCTCAAGGAGAAAAGGAGAAACAGGCTTTACATGTATCTTATTTGTATCAAAAAAGAAAGACACAATACCATTCTGTAATTGAGCACAATAACATCAATGATCTCTATTAACATCCAGTATAATACATTATACTAATTTTTTAAAGGAAAGCCAATAAATAAAATAAATAAAAATAAAGAAAGTCCAGAGAATGAGACTCTTTATACTCATTAAAAGTGTCTGAGGATTGTATATTAATGATCGTATGACACGTGACATATACAAATGCTTCACACCGCGCTACACATCGCGCTACACATTAAAAAATATTACATGAATGAGTTAAACATTAACTTTACACTTTAAAACCATCCTGGCACCGACTCGGAATTACTGACTCCAGAGAAGGTATTCCCTTGCTTTTCACTATGAAGCGGGTGATATAAGGGATCACCATCCCCTACCCCTCCACCCCCCTTCCCCTTGCCCTGGGTCAAATACCCCAGAGCGAAGAGGGCAGCAGGACAGAGTCACTGCCGGAACAGAAAGCCTACATAACTATAATTGCAACTGTTTAGTGGACAACATTCTGAGCAACAGATAACGGACCTAAACAATGCAGGTCTCCAGAAATGGACTCAATATTTCTAAGATAAAAATTTGTGAATGAGGAAGGCTGAGACCAATATGCAGCCTTCATCAAATCAGTAATAGCAACACTATTAGCATAAGCCCAAGATGTAGATAGTACTCTTACTTCATGCGCCGAAATCTTAAGCACAGACTGCTGAGTTGAAGATAATTTTTCATAAGCAGTACTGATAGTTAATTGAATCCACCTTGCAATAGAATGGATCATAATGTCCCTTCTATTCGGCAGCAGAGACAGAAAGAAACGTTTACGTCCCTTTCTGATAAACTCAGATCTACGTTTGTAAATATGTATAGCTCTAACAGGATAGAGTAAAGGCCTATGCCCGTCTGAAGACGGAAGAGCCTTAATAACAATAGGTTCAGGATACTTATTAGGAGCCTAATTCTTAGCCAAAAGTCCAACATTAGTAGTCAAAGTAATAGTATTACCCACACTACGATAGTGAGAATCATCAACAGATAGTGCATGAAGCTCACTAACTCTTCTAGCCGAAGAGAAGGCTAAGAGAAAAGCTGTCTTATAAGATAAGAATTTGAAGTCCACTGTCTCAAGAGGCTCAAATGGCACTTCTTTTAGCTTAAGAAGAACCCAAGCTAAATTCCACTTAGGAATTAAACTAAGGGTTGTACGTCTATTTATCGAAAAGTTTTTCACTAACTTGGATAAAGAGATATTAGATCCAATCTGTAAGGTATCATGATGTGCATAGGTATCAGATAGCATAGACCTATAACCCTTAATGGTAACAGGCTGCAGTTTGATCTCATCAAACAGGTAGACTAGAAAATTAGCAATGTCTGGAATGGAGGGATCATAAATATCAACAGAATGACCTCTACACCACCGTGAGAAAACCTTCCACTTAGCAGCATAATTTAGCAAAGAGGAGGTCCTCCTACAGTTAGAAATTGCGTCCACTGCTTGTCCTGTAAAATACTTGCCGTGCAAGAAGGACCGCACAATGGAAATACGTGAAGGTTGAGACCTTGCGGGTTGTGATGCAGTGTGCGTGATTTCCCCTGTGAAAGAAGATCCTCCCGTGGAGGAAGCTTCCACGGCATGTCCCACAACAGACACCTGAGTAGATTTATCCATGGTCTGTGGGGTGACAGAGATGCTACCAACAAAATTTTGCATTGAGATTGTTTTATCTTGAGCAATATCTGCTGAATCAACGGCGCTGGAGGATACGCATACCCTATCATTCCGTCCCAAGAGGTCGAGAGTGCGTCTACTGCAAACGCTCGAGGATCTGGGCACAGCAACACATACGTCTGCAACTGATTGTTGAGATGTGTCGCAAATAAGTCTGTCATAGGATGCTCCCATTGGTAGCAAATTTGATTGAATACTCGTTTGTTGAGAGTCCATTCTGACGACAACATGCAACCCCTCCGAGAAAGGGAGTCTGCCAGAACGTTCAGACGACCCAGAATATGACGGACCGTTTGGAGAACTTGATGCTCTAGGACAAACAGAAGGATTCTTTCGTTAAGTTGAATAACGGAATGGAATGAGTGTCTCCCTGGTTCCGAATATACGCTACTACTATCGAATTGTAGGACAGAATTTGCACATGTGAATTCTGAATAGTGTTCATCCAATGACGTAGTGCAAGACATCATCTCTTTGATGTTTATGTGCTTGTTTAGGAACTGCGGATCCCAAAGACCCTGGCACTTCGAATCTGTTGGGCTCAATGTTGCACCCCAACCTGTTTGACTCGCATCCGTCATAATCGTAAAACTCAGATCTGGCGATTGCAGTGGAACTCCCTGAGTTAATCATTAAATAATTGCCCAAGTCTGAATCTCTTGTTTCACTTGATTTGACAAGATGATGTTTGTTTCGAGTGAATGAATCTTCACACTCCAATTCTGAGTCAGAAATATTTGGAGTGGCCGAGTATGTAGCCGCCCCATCGGAATAAGATCCGCGACGGCTCCGCACAAACCTATCAGTCGCATGAATTCTCTCGCTGTTACTACGTCTGAGTGAAGACAAAAGCGAGCGTTACAACTGATTAATTTCGCTCTGGTTAACGGCAGATGAACGAGATTGTTGTGCGTCTCGAAGCTCATTCCCAGGTGGGTGAATGACTTGGATGGCACCAGATCCGACTTCTTTTTGTTTACTATGAAACCAAGACGTCGGGGCAGTTGAAGCAGATTCTGAACATCGTTCTGAAGCGTTAACTCATTGCCATACCTCTGAAGAATGTCGTCCAGGTAGGCTGACGTTAACCCAGACGAATGAGCTCGGAAATGAGTCATTACTGAGTTCATTATTCAAGTGAAAGCCCAGGGCCTAGATTCAGACCGAAGCACATTGCTCGGAACTGATAAACGACTCCTAGGACAGCAAAGCGAAGATACTTTCTGAATGACGGATGTACCATGACATGAAAGTACGCACCTTTGAGATCTATGCTCGCAGCATAGTCGTTCACTCGAATGCTCACTCTGACCGATCTCCATATACAATTTTGGAGCCACGATCAGCTTGTTTATCCAGCTCAGATCCATGACTGGATGAAACAAGCCGTCGGGTTTTGGAACCAGAAACAGATGGCTGTAGAAACCTGGAGATTCCTTGTTTTCTACAACCTCTATCGCGTTCTTCTCCAGAAGATTGGACTTCTGATAGAAGCGAATCTCTCTTCTGGGGATTTGACGGATTTGATCGTGGACTTCGAGTTAACATGGGTTTTCTTTTGAAGGGCAGTTTTAGCCCTTCTGAAATCACCCCTCGAATCCAAGGGTCATCTGTAACTGACAACCAATTGGTTAAGAAACTCGATAGCCTTCCACCCATTGGAACACTATAGAGGTTTACACCATCATCTCCTGGATCTGCGAAGCTTGCGGGAGAAGAAACCACGTCCTCCACGACCCGCACCTTGCCCTGTCGACCTAGGGGCATCTGACCGGTTGTCTCGGCCAGTATTATGACCCCTACCTGAGTTGCTACCCTGACGGTCTCTGGAGTAAGACCTAGAGGTCTTTTTAGAACCTCTATAGGAACTTCCCTTGGACGAACTCGCCCCAGAAGTGCCTGCCTTACTCTTCTCTGCTGAATCCGACTTTTTAGAAGCGAATTTAAACAGCAGAGTCTGAAGCTTTCTTAGTAATCTGATCATAGATTAAGGAAAGCTTGCTGTCGAAGAGAAGCTCTCCGGAGACCAGAGCGCCTCGAAGAGAGTTTTTCACCTTACGATCCACTCTAGTGGATGCAGCCAGGGCAGCATCACATCTAACTCCAGATTTGGCACTGAAAAAGCAGAGTTATACGTAGAGTATGCTATGGCCCTCGAAAGAACTCTTAAGGAAGTTTGTACATCCTGGAATTCTTTTATTCAAGACATAATGATAACGCTCTGGTAAGGTAATCTGCGTACAATAATGCGTCAACGTACTGGATGGAATAGACAACGACAAAGACAATTCTAGGTCTTCAGCCTGGTCGTCCAGACGCAGAGGAACTCTCGGAACGCCCTGACCTGCCGTTTCAAATTCATTCCTTGAAGTGATGAAAGGCAGCTGTAGAGCATTGGAAGATAAGAAGCCGGACCTGCCCATCTTAGAGGCAAGTTTGAATATAGTGTCATTCAAAAGTTCAAATGTCCGTGTGACATTTCTGGACTGTGTCGGAAACTCAGGCACCATGTCCCTAATCCGACCGAAGAAATCTGTGTCCAGTGACGCTATCAGTCTCTTATCCGGCAGCACAGCATTTTGGTCCAGAGGCACAACGTCAGGAAGGTATTGCCGGATAAAATCTATGGCTACCGCTGAATCCCCTTCGCCATCCTTCTGGACCACCTGGTAATCTCAGTCGTCCCTTTCTGACTCTGCAGGGTAGCGAACCAACCCAGCTTCCTCAGACAATTCCTGATCTGAAAAAGTTTCTGATGGCTGCTGGGATGCTGCAATGAGTTGAGCTATCTGTGATAGCAAATCCGTCATAGAGGCCTGTGGAGCCGCAATCTTATGTGACTTAGCCGCTGGAAGCTCCTGGGACGTTGAATCCTGCATACTTCTTTTATGCAAACGTCCCAACTGTAAAGGCCTCGTATCCCTGGCTACCGGATGGCATGACCTGGTTGATGTGGAATCCCTGGTCGGCGAAGCTGGCTGGATATCAGCGGTCACGTAGCCAAGGTGCAGTCGTGTGTGCTGGCATGAGGATGAGGAAGCCGATAGACTAGTCATGCCGGACTGTCTATGCGACGGAGCATCCCAAGCAGGAGGAGTGGACGTATGCTCCGACTGACGAACATTACGTACAACAACATCTGGGCCCAGATGTTGCTGTAAGAGAGAGGGGCCTCTCTCGCTCGCGGACCGGGTGGACCTGGACGAGCTAGCTACTGGACTGACAGGCTTCCTCCATTCTATCCTCCGATCCGTCGTCGCTGGGTGTGCACGTTCTATGTTTATAGTGCTCCCAACACCCGATCTCCTTTCCTGGACTGCAACGGACGAACCTGGCGTCACAACCATTTCGTTAATGATTGCTTCACCGGGCGAGCTAGCGGGCGACAATGCCGTCGATCCTACTTGGGACCTCTTAGGCAATTGTCGTATTTCCTTGAGCACTTTGGCCGCTAGCTCTTTGTTAGACTGCGACAATGGAGACACACTTCTTGAAGACATCACAGAAACATCACCCTGTTCTTGTTCCTCTGAAAAAGAGACTGAAAAACTAGAGTGACCTTGTGGAGAGAGGACCGGCATGGACCTCTCACCGCTAACAATATACCGTGAAACACGTCTCCAACGTTTGTCATCCCAATTGGCACACACAGAGTAAGAGTTAGTGCGAGTTCACTGACTACATGAAACACATAATGAGCATGAGAATCAGAGGAAGACTTCCTCGAATTACAATTTGAACAATATTCTTTCATCATGAAAGAATATAAACAGTCATAGTACTCGCACTAGCCCTTGAAAACAAAGATACATGATATAATATAATCCATTATAACATTCCAAAAAAATAATTCAAAAGAAAAAAATTTTCGAAAAATTTCAGGAGAGCCCAAGTTCCCAATGGGAACGATGAGCCCAAATGGATCCCAAAAAAGCCTAAGTGTGGACAACAATTTTAAAACATATTTAAAAATTAATGTAACACTTACGGATAATATTAATGTATCTGGCTATGAGCAGAACAAAACATTAGGCAAGTAATCACTATCAGAAGTAACCGTTGTCAACAAACAAAAGTGTATAAAAACCGGAAACAAGACTCCAGGCACTGTAAACATGGCCCAAAATCAGTTACCAATTTAAACAATATCCAATGTAAAACAGAGACTTCCAGAGAAGAAACTGCAGCACATCGGAGGGTAGATGCATGACCGAAATGCCTAACCACCCTAGGGTGAGGAAAAACAGAAAATTTATTCTGTTACTAAGCCAAAACTCCCAAGAAATTTTAGTAAAAAAAAATACAAAAATTATGCCAAAAGCATGGGAGAATAGCAAGGGGGGAATCAAGGAAAGGGAGAGAGGAAACACTGAACAAACAATGGTAATTTCATAGCAAGAATGACAACATCAGGCCCATGCCCGAAATTAGGGAACATGAAATAATTTCGTAAAAAAATTATAAGTTACAGCCCTGAATACATCCTGCCACTGTTTCCTCCTCTCATCCTTTTATTTCATCCTTAGATCCACCATTTCTTTCACGATTATGTGTCTGGCATCATTTTAACTGAGATTTACAAGCACAAATATCAGTGAGATGTTACTGACTTTATGGCCAAAGAATGAGAATTGGCACCAATTTCGGGACTTCCTTGACACTGCACATGTGCAGTGGATAAAAGTATGGAGGACCACATAGGACATTGAATTTTCGGATTTTGATGCAAATTTGGGGGATTGGGGGGCAAAATTTGTATTTGGCCCTAGAATTTAAGGAGTTAGCACCAGCAGCTAAGTCTGGGTCATTGGTACAGTATAAAAATAAAATATATGTTTTTTAAAAACCTTTTTCTTGCCCAACATTATGTCCCCAAACTGTATTAATAATTTAAGATTAATCTATTTATGTGACATAATTATTAGATAATGGAATTATCATGATAATGTGCATATCCTGTGATTTGCATCAAATTCTCTGGGTGTTCAAAAATGGGCAAAGCCGGCTCGTTGAGATTCCATTCTGGACACCACTCGAATCTGATACAAATCACAGGACATTCACATTATCATGATAATCTGTATTTATCACAATATCAAACCATGATTCGTTTGCATACATATAACTTGTTTTGTCTGATTGTCGATGAACTGTTAATGTTTGATGAACTATTTTTTTATATTTGATACAATGTGGTCAGCTTTTCGATGCTGTTTGATCAGAACTCGAAGTAGTTGGCATTTGTTCTTTTACAGTGTTTTAATTTTTTAAAGTAAATGACAGCTTGATCAGTTTTTGTGTAAGTGTTATTCTTGATGACACATCAAAACTGTAAATAAGCTGGACCAAAGTCCACTAACATCATCTAGCCTAAGGCATCTGCTGAGTACTCGATCCTTTTCCATCTTCCACACGCCTAGACACGTAGCTCCCTAATCTCAAGTCACAGAGGGTCGAAAGGGGCTTGCCCTACAGCGTCCCTGTGCGCCTTTGGCGTGCGAAACCATTTCACCATTAACAGCATAACAACTGCAATCATGAGTTACGAAAGCCCAGAAAAAGAGAACGATTTTAAGACTTGAAGAGAGGGTGAAAGTCATCAAGAGGTTTGAGCACTGTACCAGTGCTAGAAAAACTGCATTAGAGTTGTCTGTGGGAAAAACCCAAATCCAGAATATAACTAGAGGTACTGTGAGCAAGCTCACAGAGTGATAACCTTCGCGCCTCTATTGTAGCCTTTTTGGTACATTAAAATGTATAAGTTAGATTATCTCCCCTTGGAAATGGCACAACGGAATTATATTGCTTCATGCACTTCTTCATATGGAGTTCTTCCATTGTGTAAAGTTTCATGAAAATTCTTCAAACGGTTTAGGAGAGGTTGTGCTTACAAGGATGGACAGACGGTATAAGTTAGATTATCTCCCCTTGGAAATGTCAGAACGGAATTATATTGCTTCATGCACATCTTCATATGGAGTTCTTCCACTGTGTAAAGTTTCATGAAAATTCTTCAAACAGTTTAGGAGGAGTTGTGTTTTTAGGATGGACAGACGGATGGACAGGGTGATTCCTCTATACCCCCCAAACTTTGTTTGCGGGGGTTATAATTAACGCTTAGAAGACGGGAGTCGACTTTTCTTGCCTGTGTTGTAATACAGCAGGTAATCTGGCTGTGATGGTTCGCCTATCTTTGGGCTGGGGAGAATTAAACCCTGAGAAGGTGCTTCTAGTCAAGTGTCGTCTGCCTATTCAGGCAGACGACACTTGACTAGAAGCACCTGCTCAGGGTGACTTGACTAGAAGCACATGCTTTACTTTAAGTTTTTCACGGTATGTCATGTTGAATAAATTCATTCCGATTCCCTGGCTTCTAAGATTCCTGGGAATCAGGAGACGAAGCAAGCCATAAATATGTAAAAGCAAGAACTTTGTATAGTGGCTTAAATGAGAGAGTACGGGAATGGTTTTGTATGGCGAGAAATAAGAATGTACCCATCACAGGGAAACTTCTTCCAACAGAAAGCAATAGCTGCAACGATTTCACAGCCTGCAATGGGTGGTTAGAAAGCCTCAGGTCCAGATACATCAAGGCAAGCATGCTGAGTTGTTAATCAGCAGATGCCAACCAACAAACATTAGATGATAGGATATATTATTATTTATTGGTGTTTAATGTCACATATTTTGCACAATGGCTAATCATGACCACGACAGTTTTACGGGTGGAGGAAGCCGGAGTACCCGGAGAGAACCACCGAGCAACGGCGAGCAACTGTCAGCTCCCCAACATACAAATTTTACACAAGCAGGGTTAGCATTGGTTGAAGACAGGTGCACCATCGACGTGCAGTACGCCTTAGTACACAGCGTCACCGTGCCCCCACGTAGGCAATGGGGGCGAAGTGTCTTGCCCAAGGACACAACGTGATTGCCGCAGGTGGGATTCGAACCGAGGACCTCTCGGCTTATAGCCTGCACCTCTACCTACTGAGCCACCACGTCCCCTAGATGATTGGATAAAAAGGTTACGAGAAATAACTTCTGGCAAT
This sequence comes from Pictodentalium vernedei, assembly GCA_031216915.1. NCBI lineage: Eukaryota > Metazoa > Mollusca > Scaphopoda > Dentaliida > Dentaliidae > Pictodentalium > Pictodentalium vernedei. The sequence goes on from CM062292.1 coordinate 445,865,144, forward strand.
ATTCACCTGGAAATAGTTTCAATCAGATGAAACGGGGCTCTTCTACCCTGGACTGCCAGAAAGATCCCTTGTGCATAAAAGTGACATCAGGAAAGGTTTAAAAAAAATGCAAAAGAGAGGTTGACAATACTGGTGGCCTGCAGTGCAGTGGGAAAAGTTAGACCCTCTTATTATAGGAAAATCTGAAAACCCATGTTGTTGAAAAGGTGTTAAAGTCAGAGACTCGAGGGTAAACTCCTGTGCCAACAGAAAGTGTTGATGACTGCAGACATTTTAAGTTCTTGGCTAACAAAACTAAACCAGAAAATGAAGTCAATGGAGAGAAAAATTCTGTTGCTGGTAGACATCAGGACATTGAACTCAGTAATGTGAAATTAATGTTCCCCCCTCCCCCCCCCCCCCCCCCCCAACACAACATCAAAAGTTCAACCTCATGATGCAGGTTTAATTCAGTCCTTGAAGATGAAATACTGAAAGAAGTTGTTGAATCATGTACTATCCAAAACTGATGAAGTGTCAACAGCTAGTGAAATACCAAAAAAATATAAATATTCTTTCAGTTATCATGTGGGTGAAGTCAGCATGGATGGATGTTTCCACAATTACTATCCAAAAATGTTCTGCACAGTGTGGAATAGGGAGCACGCCCATTTGTGAGTTAGAACCAGCAAATAATAGTGCTTGCAGCAAATTCACAATTATTCTCATCACACTCTGGTTGTTTTTGAGCTTAGTAATTTTCAGTCAAGTCTTAGCTGCCTCCTGAGGCAGCCAAGACTTCCCTAGAAATCACTGCCAAGATAGTTTGACTATTGTCCACAGGACCTCTTCTTGATTATGTTAGGCATAAAAAAAGTTAAAAATCTGTTTCTCTGGCCCATCTGCAAGGCCCTTTTGGCTGCCACATGCTTTTTTTTTTAAACCAATGCAAACTTAAAAAATAATGAAAGTGTTAATGACACTGTAGCTCAACTTGTCAAGACAAAGACATGTACATGTATAGTATGTGACACAGCAATGACAAACATCTAGGTAATGACCTGATAACAAAGGTACATATAAAGTATTGTAACGGTCTGTACATAAATACTGACCGGTGCCTGTAACAAATGTATAGGTAAAGTATTGTAAAGGTGGTTGACAGTCAGATGCTAAACTAGAAAAGAAATCTATGAGTCCCAGAGTGGGTCTGACTGAACCCCAAAATATTTGTTCTCATAGTACAGTGATAACAAAGGCACCCCAAAACACACTCGTTCCTGTCCCAAGGTGAAAACAAAGGTACCCAAGAAATTTTGTGAAGATCAGTTCATAAATACAAGCTGTATAGAACTTGTGACAAAAAACTGATTGGATTTAATTTCGGTACAAAATGGCCACTGGCAGCCATCTTGAATTTTGGACCCCACCCAGAAACACTCATTCTCGTCCCAAGGTGATAACAAAGTACCCAAGAAGTTTTGTGAAGATCGGTTCATAAATACAGCCTCTACCCTGAGCCGTATTGACATGTGTGCTTACATTGTGTAAGTAGCACTGAATAAATCAAAGTTCATCTAATTTGCATAATTTCTGCACGAAAAAAAACCCCTTACAATATGTGATGTATTCCATGTTACTAAACATTCATACAAAAATTTATTCAAATCAGAACTTTCATACAGAAGTTCTGTACAAAAGACTGATTGCACTAATTTTGGTACAAAATGGCTGCTGGTGGCCATCTTGAATTTCGGACCACACCCCAAAACACTCGCTCTCATCCCACTGTGATAACGAAGGTACCCAAGAAGTTTCGTAAAGATTGGTTCATAAATATGGCCTCTAGTCTGAGCCGTATAGAAGTTGTGTACAAAAAACTGATTAGACCTAATTTCGGTACAAAATGGCCACTGGTAGCCATCTTGAATTTTAGACCGCACCCAGAAACACTCGTTCTCGTCCCAAGGTGATAACAAAGGTACCCAAGACATTTCGTGAAGATCAGTTCATAAATACAGACTCTAGCCCGAGCCGTATTGACATGTGTACTTACTGTGTGTAAGTCGCACTGAAAAAATCGAAGTTCATCTAATTTGCATAATTTCTGCACGAGAAAAAATCCCGCATTATATGTGATGTATCCCATGGTACTAAACATTCACACAAAAAATTATTCAAATCAGTGCTTTCATATGGAAGTTCAGTGCAAAAATCTGATTGCACCTAATTTTGTACAAAATGGGTGCCATTGGCCATCTTGAAATTCGGACCAGACCCAAAAAACACTCGTTCTCGTCCCACGGTGATACCAAAGGTACCCAAGAAGTTTCGTAAAGATCGGTTCATAAATACGGCCTCTAGCCCGAGCCATATTGGCATTTGCACTTACAGTGCTGAAAGTAACACCAAAAAACATCAAAATTAGTCTAATTTGCACAATTTACACACACGAGAAAAAAACCTGTATTACATGTGATGTATCCCATGGTACTAAACAACATTCATACAAAAACTTTTTCAAATCAGAGATTTCATATGGAAGTTCTGTACAAAAAACAGATTTCTGTATCTTCAGTACAAAATGGCGGCTGGCAGCCATCTTGAATTTTGGACCGCACCCAAAAACACTCGTTCTCGTCTCATGGTCATAACAAAGGTACCCAAGAAGTTTCATAAAGATTGGTTCATAAATACGGCCTCTAGCCCAAGCCGTGTCCAATTGTTGACGTACAGACAGATGGACGGACGGACGGATGGATGGACGGACAGACGGGCCATGACAAAAGCTCAAATTTGGCTTCGCCAAAGTTGAGCTAAAAATTAAAAATGAAATGTCGATCTCCTGTGATTTTCAAAATTTCAGACATGCATATGATCCTTCATTCGAATGGGCACACTGGAATGAGGGATCATAAGTCATGACAGGATTCCTGCAGGCAAGGAGGACTGATAAAATGCAAGGCCATTTCTTGACATTTTTCAATGCCCAGCAATAGCCAAATTTAAGGATTTTCAAGGTCCCAACTTTTGTAGTTTGAATTGATACTATAACTATATGCCAGAGTTCATGAAGGTGTAGTTCTAACTACCACCTCTGGTCATTACCAGAAGGTTGTAATGACCAGAGGGTATTTGTTAGAACCAAGCCTGAAAATAAGCAATCTGTCATTTGCAAAATGAGGTCCTCAGAGGATGAATTTGCTGATGCTATCCTATACCGTGTGCCAACTTATCCTCAGGGTACCTCTTGATGTTGAGGCTTGAGACCTTGATTCAGATTGAGGTTCACAGAAGGTAAATTTCATGATGCTGCTGTGCAGGGTAGCATCACCAAATTCACCCTCCAGGGTCCTCATTCTGCAGATGACAGTTTGCTTATTTTCAGGCTTTGTTAGGACTACACCTTCGTGAATGCTGACATATAAAACTAAAAATTTATGATTACGCATCTCATCAAAATTTTATTTCGAGAATATTCCAGGCTTTTCGCGGCCTTCTGGCCCACTTTAGAGGATTTGGTGGCCTAGAATCAGACCGTGTGTTAATCCAATGCCCCAAATTGGAATCCTGCAGCTGTTGAGGAACAAACTAAAAGACATAGTAAACTTTGAAAGATAATTTTTGTTAATGGAGCTAGCACAATATGTTTGTCACATGAAATAAAGGATTAGGTCCAAGTCAATGCAGTACAGACCTGCTCAAGTCATGGTGTTACCAGGAAGTTCCACTGTTGAGATTTTTATTGAAGCAGACAACCATTCATGTGAAATTGCTTTCACATAACCACAATGAGAATGAGCAAACATGAAATTCTGTACCCTGAATCGTGATAAATAGTTAGCGATTTTTATTGCTTGCTTGCATCCTCTCACACACTAGGTTGACCATATAGGCAGCAAGTCATGACCTTCTAGTCAAATCAAATCACATCTTCTTTAAGTTTGACTCGCAATGCACTGGTGGGCATTTCAGAAAGCACTCTGCTAGTCACATACTCCAAGTCTTAGCATTTTGACCCCTTTCATTTTATTGGATCATCAATTCTTGTGAGTTCTTTTTAATAGTAACTCCCTATGGTTAGAGTCTATATCAGTTTGTCAACCACTGTCCAATAGTAGGTCACATTCTTTCTTCAAAACTCCTCTAAACACTTCATAATGATGATTCAAACCTTTTTGGACATGAACTTTATAATAACTGCCGAGTGCACCTTCACTATGACAGCTACCATAGAATACTCTCCTTATTCTAGAATGTACTAAAGCCATTGCACACCTGAAATAGAAGATAATATACATATTATTTATTGGGGTTCAATGACACATTAACAGCCAAGGTCATATCGTGTCGGTGACAGTTTTACAGGTGGAGGAATCCCGAGTACCCAGAGAGAACCACCGAGCAACTGCCCGCTCCTCAAAAACGTAACTCCGCACTGCAGCACAGGCAGGGTTAGATTGGATGAAGACATGCGCATCATCGACGTGCAGTACGCCTTAGTACATGGCGTCATTGTGCCCCCATGTGGACAATCCAAGTTAAGTACCTTGCCCTAGGACACAACGTGGGAGTTCGCATCCCTCAGGCGGTCACCCAATCCGAGGACTAACTGGGCTCGACATTGCTTAACTTTGGTGATATGATGAGAAACGGTTACCGCAATGCTACCGCGCCCCCATTTTAGGGTCATTTAACAGAAATTTATTTTGGAAAATAGTGAGTCTCCCACTAAAATAGAGAGACTTAACATGTCTGCATGAAATCGAAAAATGTGCACTATAATTTTTTTATTTAAATATTATTTTCCAAATACTTACATAACACAGGGTTCTCTTGTCACATACAAATCATAGCCAGTACACAGGTAGGGTCCAGTTTTATTCTCCGAATCACTTTTTATTATATTTTTCTCTGAAGCAGTTTTACAGTACATGTCGGAGTCTGAACAAAAAAAAAGTTGAATACTGTAAAAATCAAATTGAAACATAATGTTACTGGTAAGTTCATTCAATAAATCTGATATAGCGATTTCATTTAAATAATGTTTTAAACATACCACATATACAGTCCAGCCTACTTAATTGGATATCTCTTAACTGAATAACCCTGTTAATGGAATATATTTAACACAAAACCATTTACCATACCTCCAGTACAAATTTGACCTGTTAATTGAATATAGGTTATAGAGTAAACTCATATTAACTGAATAAAAAATCTTGTAACCTGTCGAGAAATTACCGTGACTCACCCCAGTTTTCCTATGTTTATGGACCTATTTGGCCTCAGTACATCCAATACAGTTATTTAATCTATTGAACCTGGTTTGCATTACTACCTATCGCACTGGGAAAATATCAAGTACAACCAATTAACCACGCTATCAGTACAGTCTGACAAAAAAATCACACCTTGTGAACTAAATGTCAAACAGGCAAGATTTGAATCAATCAAAAGAAAACTATTTTGTTCGAAAATGCATACCCATAAGAAAATTATTAATTAGGCAGGCCTACATGTCGAAAAAGTCTCAATAATACAACATTTTAATCCACGGAGTGCTATTCTGTTTTCGACACACTGATATGACAGTAATCTTGCCAATGAATTTTTACCAACCAATGAGACGCCGCCACAAAAGTGACCAATCACTAACCAGAGAACCAACAAATTAAGGCTTGGATTTATTCACCCAGGTTTTGGACCCCCATTATAATTTGTATGGATCTGTGCTTGTGATATATTGACATCCTGTTCACTTTCACCAAATGGAATCAAATAATTTCCAATGATAACTCCCACACCAACCCACCCCACCCCCAAAAGGAAAGACCACCATCAATTTTAAAGTCAAAACACATCCTGCAAGATCAATGTAGACCTTTACGTATCAAACTCGTTGCTCATCACATGCACTTTAGTTTGATTACCACTAAATCACTGTGTGTATGTGGCGGGGGGGGGGGGGGGGGGGGGGGGGGGGGGACAACAATTATTTATAGGTTTAATAGACTAGCAAAAGGGCTAGCCATCGTTCAATGGTTGTGGGTGGCTCCTAAGATTTTATCTAACAATCACATAGATTTTGGCCTGAAAACCACGAGAAACAGTACGTATCACATAATGTGTTCTGATTCCGTATCATATTGACGACTCATTCTGATACCGTATCACATAGATTCAACTTCTGGTAAACACTGCGTTATGACAAATAATAACATTATATGCATTGTTATTACGCATTAAAAAATGAAATTCAAAACTTTGACCAATTCCAACCCAATTTAAACTGAAAAACAATTATTTATAGGTTTAATAGACTAGCAAAAGGGCTAGCCATCGTTCAATGGTTGTGGGTGGCTCCTAAGATTTTATCTAACAATCACATAGATTTTGGCCTGAAAACCACGAGAAACAGTACGTATCACATAATGTGTTCTGATTCCGTATCATATTGACGACTCATTCTGATACCGTATCACATAGATTCAACTTCTGGTAAACACTGCGTTATGACAAATAATAACATTATATGCATTGTTATTACGCATTAAAATATGAAATTCAAAACTTTGACCAATTCCAACCCAATTTAAACTGAAAAACATAAAAACAGGCTTGTTAGATAAATGTATTATCATGACCAAATGCCTGTTCTGTAATTTGTATCAGATTCTCGGCTGTGTTTACAATCGGATCACAACTCGCCCTAAAGGGCTCATTGCGATCTGATTGTAAACATGATCTTGAATCTGATACAAATTACAGGACACGCACATGGTCATGATAATGTATATTTATCTAGAAATTTTAAGAATTAGTCGCCACAACCAGTGATGTGGAAACTTCCCCACCCCCATTGTTGATTTTTTCTGAAGTTTATCCCAAGATTATAAACTGAGAGAGAGAGGCCTAAAAACTAATTTTCTCTGTTCAATGAATGTAGAGTTAGGTTATTCACATTGTCAAGTGATCCCGTTCGACTATTAATTTGAAGTTAACATGTACAAAACAATAGGCTGCTGAGAGTCAGTGAACAAAAGAAGTTTAAACAATAACAACTAGTAGTTCAATTATGTCACTGGTCGCTAATACTCCTGTCTTGATTGTCTTATTAAAAGATTATTGCCACAGGTTTTAATTACTGAACAAACTATTGTAATCATCTTCACCTGTGCAAGTTCAATAGAAATTGTGAGGTGTGACATCTGTATCCAGTCTATTTTTACTGGGGGTTTGTGACAAATTTGTTATATTCTTGGTCAGCAGGACTCTGTTGAATGGTTAATAATTTGTCTTCAATACGTTGAATGAGATGATGGACAGCATAAGTTAATTATGACCCCTCCCCTCGCACAGTTTCTTATTTTAGCTCAGAAGTCTCTTTACTAACTTTTTTTTAAAAATCTGTTTATATATTTTTTTCCAGTTTCACACCTCTCAGCCGATCAATATATTAACCCCCAGATATTTATTTTGATCGAAATTCAATTTTGGATTTAAAAGGTAAACACATTTGTTTCGCGTGTTTTTCTTTGTGTCATGGATAGATAATGTATCAAACTTAGGAAGTGACAAGCAAAAAGTTTGTAATTACAACTTTGATGAATAAAGTCTTGCCCAAAATTCGCATCTCGAAGATATATTTCATCATCCACCTTTCCAAATTTTGCCGTAGATTGATCAGACACTAGTCAAGTTACCCAGTTTGTTTGTCAACAAATCAGACGACAGTTCTGCAGGGTTTTTTTTTAAAGCTGAAAACTCGATTTATTCTACAAGTCATGCTTGTCTAGTTATACTACTGAAGTTAATTTTTATTTTCCTTGAACTTTTGTATATACCTGTCATGTTTCTAAAGTCTATATTTGATAATATAAATAGTCATTTTAATTACAGTAATAAAAGAAGGTAAATTAGGCCACACAGAGTAGATGTTCTGTTTCTCAGGCCAAGTTTTGTAAAAGTGCATGCGGGTGGGAGGTTTTTTTATTTTATATTTTATTTTTGTAATTATTTCTTTGCCATCAGAAGTTCATATTCTTGGTTTATTTTATGTTTTAGGTCTCATAATCTACAGAATAGCAAGGTTGGTGGTGTATTTCTCTAGGGTCCAACCAGGCTTTGCAATGCTAAAGCATTGCAAAGCCTTGCTGCACTCTAGGGACAAATTTATCAATTTTATTACCTTGTGTAAAATATCAGACATAAACCATTTAATTTTTATTTTTTATTTACAAACCATTTAATTTTTATTTTTTCAAGTTTGCATTGGCCATAAAAAGAGAGCATGTGGCAGCCAAAAGGACCATGCGGGAGGGCCTGAGAAACAGATTTTTAATTTTATTAAGCCTTACTGGTTTGTGTTATGTTATAAAACCCTCAACAATCCCAGTTTTCTCTCTGGTATAAATAATTACCATTTCCTCACTCATCTCCACACGAACAGCCAGCTTGTTTATTACCATGCAGACAAAATTAGTTCCACTGAAGTTAATAATTGACAGAATCTATTTATAGGCTGACTGATCGTAATTACCCTCGATTAACAGGACTCAGATTTCTAATGCACTGTACATGTAATGTAGTGTGAAAATGAAAACGTCCAAAGCAAAATAAAGTCGGTTCACAAAAAAATAGTTAACCAAAAATGAGATAATATTAAAAAAAAAAAAAATTTCCAACCACAAAATCAACGGCTGTTTCGTTTTTGCGGATCCCGTTATATGTAAATTGGTCAACTTTATTTCGGTGAATCTTGACATGCTTCAAACTTTCAAAAACATTTCTCCCAGCTGTTTTGCAAATCTGCCCAAATTTGTACTTATATTTTTAGTAACAGTAATAGCCACCAAATGGTTAGACGTGAACGGACACCAGCCGAAGAGAAACAGCGATACAAATTTCAACAAACACTGGTTCCCAAATGGCTGTTTTGAATTTTTATCAATCCATTTAATCAGTACAGCTTCAAACAAAACAAATGGACTCTTCACCTTTGGGTTTAAACATCGGAATTAAAATTTGTTGATTTAAATGAATTTTAATGCATGGGATGTGTAATAAACACAGAACGCGATGTGCATTTGAATCGGTGAGTGTTTTACGAAACTCATTGGAATGGCGTAGTCATATTTTGCTTGAGCCTACGGCTCAAGCGAAATATGACTATGCCATTCCAGGTTGTTATGTGAAACAACCACCAAAGCAAACACACATCATGTTCTGTCTATATTTATTGATGTTTTTTTTAAGGTCACATATTTATGCACAATGGCTAATCATGACCGTGACAGCTTTACGGGTGGAGGAAGCCGGAGTACCCGGAGAGAACCGAGCAACGACGAGCAGCTGCCAGCTCCCCAACATCGTAACTCCGCACTGCAGCACAGGCAGGGTTAGATTGGTTGAAGACATGCGTACCATCGACGTGCAGTACGCCTTAGTACATGGCGTCATCGTGCCCCCACGTGGGCAATGGAGATGAAATGTCTTGCCCAAGGACACAACGCGGTTGCCGCAGGTGGGATTCGAACCGAGGACCACTCGGCTTGCAGCCTGCACCTCTACCTACTGAGCCACCGTGCTCCCTCTGTCTATATATACCTCTGGAGAGGGGCAAAATTGATGACTCATTCTCAACCCTGAATCAGGCCTGGAAATAACCTACAAATGGCTGTTTAGGTTGCATGTGGGTTACGTCAATTGTAAAATACGCAAACGAACTACAGGTTACAACAAAGTAATACAACATCACTTTATTACATTACTAATCCTGCATGAACCAAAAGGACTTGAATCAATGGTTGAGCATTGCATCCACATATGAATAGAATGACATGTTGTTTCATCTTAAAAGAATTTCCGCCAAAATAAATAGCAACGACTAACATGTGATTTCGCTTGGGCAAGATCGCACATTAGTTGTTGATTTTATATTGACAGAAATCCCGTCAAGATGCCAAAAGCATGACTGGTGTAGTAAAAACACAGAAGGCTGAGAAGCATCACAATACCCCTTTTCCTATGGGTTACCACCATGCTATATAGTGTAACCTGTCAACGAGTTAGAATATGTGTATTTTCTTGTGTTTCGAAACTTTCAGCAAGAAAATAATGTATTATGTGCTAACTATGTTAGTTACGGTGGATCACAGTTTTTTCCTTCAAAAGCTTTGGGCCAATACCCGAGGTATAGGAAGCTGTGTGAATGGGAGCCAATGAAAAGAGATTTTCATGGGTATCATGGTTTTTCATTGGCTATCAGGGTTGAGCTGTTTTCGCAATGATAAACTCATGTCATTTATTGCGGCATCGCTCATCGGTCAACCTATAATTTTTGTTTACATGTATCTATAGCTATATATGTACATCTATACCTGTGTAAACATTTTTACAATGCCTTTATGTTTTATTGCTGGCATTGTATTTCTCACCACATTAATGTTTTGTCTGACTGCGGTATAGATTTATATACACATTTTCTGTACATCCATTTATTTAATTTGTAGAATATTCCATTAGCTTTCCCCGATTTTTTTCTTGACCACTCAGTTTTTTTCTCTGGTTTTTTATTGCAAGAATATTTGATTTCATTTTACAAAATGTATCTTATGAATTTATATATGAAATGAAACTTTTGTTAACTGTATCAGTTCACACTCCACTTGTATTAAAACTGAGCTGAGCATTCGTGTGGCTAATTCCAGTTAGAGATTGTTGTTTGTTATTGGGGTAACAACTTGTTGGATGATGGAATACAGCCTTTATTTCCAGACCTGCGGAATGGTTTCATCTTACACACCACTATTTACAATGAAACAGGTGACTGTATCTTATTCAGAAATAATTTAATTCAACAGCCCAAAAGGAGAATTCTGAAATAATTTAATTCTACAGCCCAATAGGAGAATTCGGAAATAATTTAATTCTACAGCCCAATAGGAGAATTCAGAAATAATTTAATTCTACAGCCCAATAGAATTCAGAAATAATTTAATTCTACAGCCCAATAGGAAAATTCGGAAATAATTTAATTCTACAGCCCTATAAGGGCTGTAGAATGCGTGGTTGCTAATTATTTCTGAATGCATGGAGAATTCAGAAATAATTTATTTCAACAGCTCTATAGGGGCTGTAGAATGTGTCGTTGCTAATTATTTCTGAATACATGGAGAATTCAGAAATAATTTAATTCAAAAGCCCTATAGGAGAATTCAGAAATAATTTAATTCTACAACCCAATAGCCCAATAGAAGAATTCAGAAATAATTTAATTCTACAGCCCAATAGGAGAATTCAGAAATAATTTAATTCAACAGCCCTATAGGTGCTTTAGAATGCGTGGTTGCTAATTATTTCTGAATGTATGTAGAATTCAGAAATAATTTAATTCTACAGCCCTATTTGAGAATTCAGAAATAATTTAATTCAACAGCCCTATAGGAGAATTCAGAAATAATTTAATTCTACAGCCCAATAGGAGAATTCAGAAATAATTTAATTCTACAGCCCTATAGGAGAAATCAGAAATAATTTAATTCAACAGCCTTATAGGGGCTGTAGACTGCATGGTTGCTAATTATTTCTTAATGCATGGAGAATTCAGAAATAATTGAATTGTACAGCCCTATACTATAATTCAGAAATAATTTAATTCAACAGCACTATAGGGGCTGTAGAATGCATGGTTGCTAATTATTTCTGAATGCATGGAGAATTCAGAAATAATTTAATTCTACAGTCCTATAGGAGAATTCAGAAATACTTTAATTCTACAGTCCTATAGGAGAATTCAGAAATAATTTAATTCTACAGCCCTATAGGGTAGAATGCGTGGTTGCTAATTATTTCTGAATGCATGGAGAATTCAGAAATAATTTAATTCTACAACCCTATAGGGCTGTAGAATTAAATTATTTCTGGATTCTCCCATACAAATAAGACCTGTTTCATTATAACTAGTGGACCATGAAAAAACATGGACCGTTTGGGTTGTAGAATATTAAATTATTTCTGAATTCGCCCATAAAAAATAAGATACAATCACCTGTTTCATTGTAAATTATTTATTTATTTATTGGTGTTTAAGGTCACATACTTATACACAATGGCTAATCATGACCGTGACAAGTTTTACGGGTGGAGGAAGCTGAAGTACCCGGAGAAAACCACCAAGCAACGAGCAGCTGCCAGCTCCCCAACATCGCAACTCCGCACTGCAGCACACGCAGGGTTAGATTGGTTGAAGACATGCGCACCATCGACGTGTAGTACGCCTTAGTACAAGGCGTCATCGTGCACCCATGTGAACAATCAGGGTTAAGTGCCTTGCCCAAGGACATAGCGCGGGAGTCCAAATCGATCACTCAGATGGTCAACTCATTGTAAATAGTGGTGTGTAAGATGATGCCATTCAGCAGGCTGTAGGATTAAATTACTAATCTATCAGCCAGGTGTTTATTATGGTGTCTACTCACAGACTTCCACCTGCTTTACACAAACATTGATACACACCAGGCTGAATGGTTATTTATTGGGGTTTAATGACACTTTCAACAACCAGGGTCACCTCGTGTTGGACAGGCAGAGGAAGCCCGAGTACTCGGGAGAACAACTGAGCAGTGGAAGTCAACTGTCAGACTCCCCAACACACTAACTCTGCACAATCATGGTTAGCACTGGTTGAAAGCAACAGCACCACTGACATGCAGTATGCTTTAGTACACAGTGCCACCATGTCCCCACATGGGAAATTGGGAGTAACTGGTAGAGTTTTTAATTACTTTTGGTCATCAAAATTTGTTCATGTATCATTGCCTTGTTACAATTCATGAGAGAGTGCCTATAGGCACTATCTCATGAACTGTAACAAGGCAAATCCTAACAGACAAAACATGAGGGGGCCACGCCCCGGGGCCTACCACCAAACAATGAGAAGAGAAGAAATGAACCATGATATTGTGAAAGCTATTACCATAAACATGTTATGGCCCCCCGGGGCATACCACCAAACAATGAGAAGAGAAGAAATGAACCATGATATTGTGAAAGCTATTACCATAAACAATCTTCACTCCAAATTTCATTGAGAGTCACTAACCCCAAAACCAAAGATATGTGGCAAACAGGCCTAAAATTGGTTATTTTACGAAGCAAACAGCCAAATTATTGTCTTTGTGTTACAGCATGGTAATTGTGAAGGCCAGAAACATCTGTTACTGAAGTCTAATGACCACATAAGAGATGAAGAACAAAGACATAATGCCACATGTGGGAAGGTGATTTCTAGTATTTTATTTGTTTTAGTGCAGGGACATGACTCAATTGAAAGTCTTTACCATAAACAATCTTCATTCCATATTTCCTTGGAATCTGATAACCCAAACCTGAAATATGAAGCGAAGAGACAAAAAATTGGCTATTTTACAAGGCAATCATCAAATTTTCAAAGTTAAAAAGGGGATAAGTCTAAATAGTGAATAGTAAGAAATATTATTCAAGACTCATTTGAAAGCCTTTCCCATAAACAATCTTCATTCCAAATTTCATTGAGATCCAATAACCCAAACCTGAGATACGAGACGAACAGACAAAACATAGCCTATTTTTATATATTCAAAGGGCCATAACTCACAGAAAAAATATTTTAACAGCAAAACGGCGGATGCTCCTTAAAGATCTCATGATAGTGAACATCTGTATGAAATTTCATCAAAATCTGAGCAGGGATGTTGAAGTTATAATGTGAGCAGACATCTGAGTGCGGACAGGCAGACGTAACGATGGACACAATCAAGTATACCACTTTTGGAAAAAAATGTAGGGGTATAATTATTTAACTTCAAAGGTTAAATGAAGCTCATCCACCAAAAATGATGCATTTCAGTTGAAGCACCTGTACTTCAGAATAAAGCCCAAAAATGGGCATCCAGCACTCTACAAGTTAAGAGCCTTGCCCATGAACACAATGCAATTACTGCTGGTCAGGGTTAAACCATGGACCTTTTGGTTTGAAGTTCAATGCTCTTTTCACGGAGCAACCATGCTTCCTTGTGTTGAAAGGGTTAACAATGAATGTAACAATGTTATAAACAAGAAAAACCTACCCTGAATACTCCACATGCCACCACCCTGTGATCTAGCAACCTCATCAATACAAACCATGACTGCATGCTGGAGTGGATAACCATTCTTTCGTAGATCAAGTGATTTAGCCACTATATCACCTGTATCAGGATCAACTATGACTGCACCAATCGTAACCTGCAAATAGAACACAGTGTAGGGACCTGCGAATTGCCAATTTTGATCGAATCGAATTGGTGAAAAAGAATTGAATTTTGAAGCAAACTTAGAATCGAATCACAGTAAATGGATACGGCATCAACAGAATTTTTTTTTTGAGAATACTAACCCCTATTATCAAAAGAAACACAGCTATGTATAGGGATTTGTCTGCCTCACTGCTTCCCACACCATAAATTGATATATAAACCAATATACTAGCTATTGAGTGAAAATATTTGAACTGTTGACTTCGTAGATTCAAAACTGCAGCAATAAACATATTTATACCATGATTACCTACTCTACTATATATAAGAAGCCCATGACATAAATTTTAGCTTTATACACCAACCGTGGTGAACACGCCAGCAATGGGATTTCAATAGTTAAAATTTACACCTACATTGGAACTACATCCAAGATGACCTTTGGTGATGTCGAACTGAATGCGAACTTGTCTAAATTTATCGCACATCGCCTCGCAAAGAATGAAATGAAAGTGGCAATTATTTATTACGTTTTTAAATGTGTTTACCTCATAAAACACCAACAATTAACAAACATGCATTGTCTCATGTTAATAAAGCATCCATAACTTGAAACAGTATGTTATTATGTTATTAAAATGAAAAAGGACCTGCTTCATTTTCTCTCTCGTTTTGGTGTGAAAATTGACAGTGGATGTACCGCCCACCGATCCTCATGCAAACAAAAGCAAATTTGCATGTATGTACAGCTCCTGCTCAGTAAAATCGAGAAAAAATAATAGCAACTCTTAATAATCTGATGATCATGGTATAAATAAAATATACACAAAGTAGCTTGGTGTACCAAATGTTCACCACTCGTGGTGAAGTGGTGTTAACCATGCGCCAAAGGCTCGTGGTTAACACCACTTCACCACAAGTGGTGAACATTTGGTACACCAAGCTACTATGGGTATATTCTATATTTAAACGAATCTGGCTGATAGGGCTGATACCTCACTTTTATCACACGTTTTCTTGAAAAAAAAACTTGTTTCAAGTCAGATCGACTCCATTCAGTCGTGAAGCCTTTGTTTTAAAATGCGGAATGACTAAAACAAAATGATAATTTAATGCCGAATGGAGTTGATCCGCTTGTAAATTAAAGCCTACTCAACTTCTGTTTATATCATAATCAGGGGTATTCTTTTGGAAAACCGTTTCTTTTGATGGTGTATCTAGTAGCTGTGATCGAACAGAACAATACTCAATATAAAATGATGTGATCATGTTGTGGAACAAATCATTTATTGAAGTTCAACAGCTGAATAACTTTTCAAAGTTCAAAACTTTTTATAAATGGTAACTGCTCATAATGCACTATAAGTCAAAATGAACAGTTGTAGCGGTAATAGCGTTTGTAGCAATGTGGCTACAACTCTTGTACAGTTGTAGCTACATTGTTACATACACTGTTACCGCTACAAGTCAGTTACATTTCTATTCAGACCAATACTTAATATAAAATAATGTGATCAATTGCAATCTATAAACATTCACGGTTATGGCCGAAGTATATTCGAAAATATTCGAATTTCAAATTGAATCAAATCAAATATTGACTTTCGAATTGAATTTCGAATCAAATTTTGAAATTTTACAGGAGCCTAACACAGTGAATGTATCGACAGCACCATGCAGCATCATCAGCAGTAACTGGAACCAGTACGTATCCATGGTGACAATAAACAATAGTTGCTGTTCGCAGTGCGATATTTGTTTACAGAATAAAATGCATCACTACAAGCATATCTGAAATACCCTTATATACATTTACTGTTATTAACACCTGAAAAGGGTTAACAAAGCACTTTTAAATGTTCAAAAAATCACTTTTAACTCTTAGAAGCTGGGAGTCGCGTTTTCTTGCCTGTGATGTAATACGGCAGGTAATCTAGCTGTGAAGGTTCGGCTATCATTGGGCTGGGGGAGAATTAAGCACTCAGCAGGTGTTTCTAGTTGAGTGTCGTCTGCCTGAATAGACAGACAACACTTGACTAGAATCATCTGCTTTACTATAAGTTTTTTGCGGTATGTCATTTCGATAAATTCATTCAGATTCCCTGGCTTCTATGAGTTAATCTGTTGAGTAAACTGTAAAGAAAATGTTTGCTTCAGCATAAAAAATCGATTGAGTTGTAAAAACAGCCTCATATGGACAAACCCTTAGATGGTATTCCAGCATTCTGATTGGGCAAACTAACTTTGAGGGATAATAATAGTATAACCAAAGTTTGTACGCATTTTTCACAGTGGAGTTTCTGACAGTTTACAGTACATTGGAACTCGGTTAACTGAACAGACACTTTGCCATAGAAAAATACTCAATTAACAGGAGTACACAATTAACAGAAATTGGTTCATTTTTCTGAATGAAGGACGGAAGGAAACAGGACAGAAAGAAACAGGAAACAAAGAAACAGAAAAAAGAAAACAGGACAGAAAGAAACACAATTTTTTCTGTTTTGAACTTTATTGTGTACACAAAATGATCCTTTCTAACAATTCTTTTTTAATTTTCCCCCTGTAAATTGAATGGATTTTTTACTGAAGATTTTTCATGTTACATTTAGATAAATTTTTCATCAAATCTAGTCATGGATGCTTTAAAGCAGCGGACTAGATTTGATGAAAAACATCCAGAAAATACTCAGTGGATTAAGAGTTAATACATATCCATATTTGTATGGGTTATTGAAAACTTGTAAACTATACTAGGGCTGTCACGATTCATCGATTGTCGATCGGTCATGCCAAAATCGATTAGTATTTTCCATTGTCGAAGAATCGGTAAATTTTACCCCATTTTAGTCATTTAATAATTAAAAAAACAAGTCTGATGAAAAAACTATTGTTTCTAAAGGTAAACGGTTAAGAACGTCAACGTTAAACCTCAAGAAGCCGTTAAAAGCATTTGTTTTTTAGGTACATTCAAAGCTTTAATGTTCTTTGTTTCCTGTTTCTTTATGTCCTGTTTCCTTCCATCTTATCACCCATTTTTCTATCTTCTACTTATAAACTGAACATTTATTCTATTAAATCTTGATTAACAGTGCTCATTGTGTTTGGTCAAACAAGATAGGACAGATTATTTATTGGTGTTTAAGAGGACACATATTTCTACATAATGTCTAATTGTGACAGCAATATGGATATAAACTCAAATCCAGCCAATTGTTTATAATCATGTTGCCCATTTTAGAGAACTTCCACCCCAGGCATTGGAGAATCAGTCCTATTTTACCAGTAAAACAGAACTTTTTCACTTTGTAAACAAGCACTGCTTCACCTCCCAGGACAATAGATTATATTGAATGTACTTAAGCAAAAAAATTATATTATATTATATATTATATTTTATCATATGACTTGTCCGTTTTGTTCACTTTAAAATATTTGATATTTTGTTTTCATATTAATCAGTGATAAATAAAGCCTTCCATCAATTCCATTGGTCAATTTCAAAACTGGACAGTTTGATTGGCTAAACAAAATACAACTGGGTCACATTTGCATAATTTCAGTAGGGAGAATTTACGTTATCTGTCCTATTTAGGGTGGGTTATATTGTATTAATCTTTTACCTACAAGAAAAACGCCATTCATTTTTTTTTATATTTTCACTTTTTGCTTCCAAAACATAGGTTATGACGAGCTCGTTCCAATGAGGGGTCATAGCCTATGTTTTGGAAGCAAAAAATGAAAAATTTTAGTTATACGATGATGTTTTTTCCAAGTGCCATCTGCAACTCAAGTTAGGTGATGGGTTAAAAAGTCATACTAAGTGGCTAATTTGTGCGTGTGTGTGTCATATGATAAATAGAATATGAAATGAGTTTTTTTCTCATATAATATTTATGAAACTCGTCCGAATTTTCCGTTTGGGCTTGCCAGAGGCTCGCCAAAACGGAAAATTCTTAGACTTGTTTCATAAATATTATGTGAGAAAAAAACTCATTCCATATCCTCCATATATTAAATGTATCCTACTGCTCAAATTTCAGGACTGCACCTAAGATATGAAGCACTGATAATACAGTATCGCCATTTATATATATAAACACCTTCATAAGGCCAAAAGAGTTAAAAATCTATTTCTCAGGCCTGCCTGCATAGTCCTTGTGGCTGCCGCATACTCTTTTTCTTTTTTTATAACCAATGCAAACTTAAAAAAAAATAGAAAATTAAACGGTTTATGTCTGATATTTTACCCAAGTTAATAAAATTGATAAATTAGCCCAGTGAGTGTAACAAGACTTTGCAATGCTTTAGCACTGCAAAGCCTTCTTGCACTCAAGGGACAAAATACAAAACAACCCTTGCTATTCTGTAGATTATGAGGCCTAAAACTTGAAATAAACCAAGGACATGAATTTTTGATTGCAAAGAAATAATTACGAAAACAAAACATAAAATATAAAAATACCTGCCCACATGCATTTTTACACAAAATGGCCAGTAAAACAGAAGATCTATTTTATGGGGCCTAATACAGTGTCGCTATTTATATATAAACACCTTCTTTAGATTTCAACAATATGTGAATCATGATAAAATTTAACTTGAGAGAAGTTCAGGGTACCCTCATAATTTTAGGAACAAAATTCAAAAACTTTCAAGGGCATTCACGGTTCAAATCAAGGATTTTCAAATCCACACTACACCAAATTCGAGGACTTTTTAGGAAAACTGATATATGAATTACAAAATTAGGGGAAATATATACAATGAATTATACCATGTAATGTAGATGAAATCAGTGAGAATCAATCTCTTATACAAATTTCCTGCTTGAGGTATAGAATACAGAATTCGGCACTTCTGTTATGCATTTTTTAGGATGAAAGACTCTGACGCCCATGGGGATCGAACCACTGCCTTGACGAGAGAAAATATACAGTAAAAATACAGGAAAATAAATAAAGTAAATATACGGGAAAATATACAGTAACTTCTGAAATACACTGCAAGATTATCACTAAAATATTTCTCTCACATTTTGTCTTCTGTGTGGAAAAAAGTGACAACTTCAATGCTTTAGCATTGCAGATGGCACCTTGCTCCACTCAGGGGACGATTTGATCTTTGTTGGTGATAGGATTAACCGCAAAACATTTTCAAATACTTTAACGAATCTTTGGCATTTTAGAACCATTTTCAAATACTTTCAAGGCCTTGAAAATAAATAGAGAGTAATCGCTTGACTGGACTGGTTACGTGAAATAATTCATGAGAGGTGAGGGACATTGTACAAACACGAGTGCGCAAATGCGCACAAGTGTTTTACAATATAGTCCCTCGCCTCAAATGAATTATTTCACGTAACCAGTCCAGTCAAGCAATTACTCTGTTTATTACTTTTCATTATTAACGATAATTATATTATTTAACCCTTTACCTAACGTAATGGCCAGCGCTATTCTAAAAATTGCCAATTAATTATCATTATTTTTTCATTTTTTGTCTCTAAAACATAGGTTATGACCCCTCATTGGAATGAGCTATTCAAGAATTTTTTTTGCAAGTGTCGTCTGCTTTTCATATTAGGTAAAGGGTTAAAAAAAACAAAAACAATGAAGTCCCCATAACATCCACGGCAAAGTGTCTTCGTTTGCGTGCACGGATACATGAAACAATTGTTGCTCTCATAATTCACTTGTGAAGTTATCGTTTATAATGAAACCCGGAAATCCCAGTAAATCACACTTTGGAAAGTAATAAATTTTTGTATTCAAGGACCTTGAAATTCAAGTACGTTCAATGACCCGTGGCTACCCTGAAGTTTGCACAGATAGACAGTTTACATAGACCAATGGCAAGAATCAGCGGCAGCTATCTACAGAAAACACAATTCAAACTTTATAATTTACTTTTGTCTTGAAAACAGAATTTTTGACCCTTTATTTGAGTAAGCGTATTGAGCCTTGTCCAATAAGGGCCATTATCTACATTTTCAGGAGAAACAATGAAATATTTAACATTTAAGAATTTTATTTTTTTTGCAAGTGTCATCATCTAGTGGTGGTAAGTAAAGGGTTGCCATGGACATTTTGTTCACCATTAACCAATCCAGTGCAGTGGAACACAGTTTTATGGATATTCTAACTACCTGTTTCTTTTCTTTGCTTTTCTCAGCCATTTGAATTGCTAATCGCATATTCTCATTTATCTTGCACACTTCTGATTGGCTAAAAAATGAGCCACTAAGCAATGAAGCTACCCTGAAATTAACAAAAAAATGAAAGTGTCAATGACACTGTAGCTTAACTTGACTGTGTGTTTGTTTGATGAAAAGGATACGGCCATAAAAAAAGAACCTCTGTTTCTCAGGCCCGCACGCATGGTCATTTTTGGTGTGCATGCAACCTTTTTATGACACCAAAAAATCTTCAAAAAAAATTTGAGATATTGTGCTCATTTCGGTAAATCGATATCGATGCGTTCGCAAATTTTAAATTAACACACTTCAAGCTTTTTCTACATCATACTTTAATAAAGTGGGTGGGTTTTAGCAATATTCATGACAGAAAGTGCTTTATTCTGTAAAAGGTAAGTCATAATGACAGCAAGAAGGAAGGTGTCTTTCAGTCTGACAACAAACAGTCACAAAGGGGAATGGTCGATTCGCACCACGTTTGATTCGCACCTACCCTCAGAAAGTCTGCAAAGTCAGGTGCTATGTTGAATGGAACACAGTCTCCTGGCATTTATTTTTAGTAACATTTGTATTGTAAATGGCTGTCATTGGGAATTTGTGTACTGTTATTTGAAACTGTTACGAGTTTCCCAGTTAATTTAAATAAATGCATTTGAGATGCAGGACAATTGGGTAACTAATAGTAACCGTTGCTTGATATAAAAGTAACTGTCATAGTTGAAAATAAATCGCATATAGGCAGGTATGTGCAGTCGAATTGGTTAATAAAAACACGCAAACGTTCGTTTTGTATTTCATTTTCAGATTTAAAAGAAATATGATTTATGGATGAACTGCCTGTTCAAATGGGTTGTGATAATTTTGAATATAATGGGGAAAAATTTTGATTCACGATTTTATTAGGCAGGTTGTGAAAGGATTTTTTTTTTTTGGTAAAATAAATCTCTGATAGTCGGCACTTCGACATTTGATTTGTCCCAGAGACGTTTCAACCCGAGACGTTTCACCCACAAGGCGTTTTGTGACTTTAGTCCTGTGTTATAATTTTCACGTTTCACTGAAAAACAAACATTCAAACCCCACTTCATTTACGACCCAAGACCCCTATGGTGAATAATCAATATATTTGCAAAATTTTGCGTGGTCCAACAGGCGTTTGGGTGGGCGTCAAATTACCACAAACAACCTCTCGGGAAGAAAATAAAAAGAAAAAAAAACCCGCCTGCCCGCATGCTTTTTTGGAAAAAATGGCCTGAGAAACAGACAATCAACTTTGTATGGCCTAATGTTCAATGTTTATGAAGGGATTATGAAATACGACAAGAATTGTGATAATTGGGAATATGTTAATTTCTGTTCCCTGTATGCTATGTTTTCAATAAAAATAATTTGAGGTGTAGACTGAACTAAAGAATTGAGGGGTGGGTTAATGTGGCCATCACAGTTAATGCATGTCAACCAAAGTTACCAACTTACAGCGAAATTATTCCAAAATGAGACATCCTATCAAGTTACAATGAAATATCTTACTAAATACGGCCTGCAGAATGTCCTAAAGGTTTTTGGGGCTTTGGGCCTGTGTTGCCATCACGATTGACTCATCGGAACCAAAAGAGGACATTCTTATCTAGACATTATACAGAGTCATCCTACCAAGTTACAATGAAATCTCGTTGGAATGGCATAGGAAGCCCAAATATTAACCCAGGCTGCCGATTTGAATGAAGTTGAATCTGACCTCCCTAGAGATGTTGTCTACCAAATATGAAAGCATTCCAACTGTTGGATCTGAAGAAGAAAATTTCAAAAGAAATTTCTTTATATTGCATTAAGTTAAAATTTGGGCTACCATAGCGAGGACACATATTAACCTATGGACCTGATTTGAACAAACTTGAATCTTCCCCCCTAGAGATGTTGTATACCAAATATGAAAGCATTCTGACTAGTGGACTCCCCTAGAGATTTTACAAACCAAATATGAAAGGATTCCGACAAGAGAATCTGAAGAAGAAGATTTTTGAAGAAATGCCCTCATATTGTACTAAGTTAAATATCAGGTTCCCATATGCAGCCCAAATATTAACCCAGGCACTCGAATTGAACAAACTTGCATCTGACCTCCCTAGGGATGTTGTATACCAAATATGAAAGCATTCTCACTGGTGGATCTGAAAAAGATTTTAAAAAATTAACCCCCATATTGATCCAAGTTAAAATCTGGGCTTCCGTAAAAATAAACCTAGGGAGTTGGTTTGAACAATCTTTAATCTGAACCTCATAACAATGATGTATACCAAACATTAAAAGATTCTGACTAGTGGATCTGAAGAACAAGATTTTTAAAGAAATTTCCTCATATTGCACTAAGTTAAAATTCGGGCTACCATAGGGTGCCCAAATATTAACCCAGGGAATCAATTTGAACATACTTGAATCTGATGCCCCTAGAGATGTTACAAACCAAATATGAAAGGAGTCCAACAAGTGAATCTGAAGAAGATTTTTTAAGAAATTTCCTCATATTGCACTATGTTAAAATTTGGGCTTTCACAGCAAGCCCAAATATATAGCTAGGGACTCGATTTAAACAAACTTGAATCTGCCCCCCCCCTCCCCCCCCCCCCCCCCCCCATAGAGATGTTGTATACCAAATATGAAAGTATTCTCACTGGTGGATCTGAAGAAGAAGATTTTTAAAAATTATCCCAGATATTGAACCAAGTTAAAATTTGGGCTTCCGTAGGAAGCCCAAATATTAACCTAGGGACTTGGTTTGAACAATCTTGAATCTGACCCTCATAACAACGACGTATACCAAACATTAAAAGATTCTGACTGGTGGTTCTGAAGAAGAAGATTTTTAAAGAAATTTCCCCATATTGACCTAAGTTAAAAATTTGGGCTCCTGTATTGTGCCCAAATATGAACCAATGGGCTTCATTTTAACAAGCTTGCATCTGACCACCCTATGGTTAACGTTGCTGTATACCAAATATCAAAAGATTTTGACCACTGGTTCTGGAGAAAAGATTTTAAATTTTTTTTCCAAATATGCTGACTCAGCATTTTTTCGATGCCCTCTACAGAACACCCTAACATAAATGATGGCATTTTTTTTTTTTACCATTCAGTTCTACTGGTCCTAAGGATGCTTCATACCAAATAACAGCTCTCTGTTCCATGTGGTTTGGGAAATATGGGCGTTTGAAAATATTTCTATTTTTAACTCCTGGGGTTCCCATGGGGATACAGGAATTTCTTTTTTTGCATGAATCAAGTGCTTATGACCCAATAATACCACACACCAAATCTGGTTCAAATCGGACCATCAGTTCATAAAATAGAAATTTTGGGTGGGGCCAAAAATCTTACCCCTGCCATTACAAAGCCGAATATTGCTTCAAGAACTTCGTTTGAACATTCTTGAATCTACACCTCAAAAGGAAGCTCCATAACATATATTAAGTCATTGTACCCACTGGTTCAAGAGAAGATTTTAAAAATATTTTGGAGCATTTTCCCCCACCCCCCTCCCTATAGGGCTGGGCATGCTGAGTTGAACAAAAATGCAATGCCCCTTCGAGGCAATCACTCACACAAACTTTCACTTGAATTGGCCCAGTGGTTTTGGAGGAGAAGACTAAAACATGGTGTTGACGGATGACGAACGGATGGACGACGGATGGAGAGCGATGGGATAAGCTCAGCTGGACTTTGTCAAGGAGAGCTAAAAATTACCAGGGATTAAACACCCTCCCACCACATGGCACAACCATCTGTACATTTTTCTTACAGGTGTGTACAGAAATGTGTACAGACATTGAAAATACAAACAAGCAATACAGACAACACAGAAAGGACCATGAACACCTGACTTCCATCAGCTTGTTGAATAGACATGTCTATACACCAATGGAAAATTCTGCCATCAGGTTATTTGGAGAGACTAACAGTTTCCAAACATAATTACCTTTTGTCTTCATGAAACGACACTGGCCAATACAATGAGGCTTCTTCAAACTGTTTTCTTGTTAATGGTGCACTGAAAGGTACTTTCACCAAATATGGTTTGCTCAACACACCATATTTATCACTTTTATCCTTCAAAATTTCAATACTTTTCACATCATCTCCATTTCCATTATCCACTGTGATACATTTTCCACAAATAAGTACTTGTAATGGTGCATCTGTGAAGAAAACAAATTGTGTACATTACCCAGGGTGCTGTGAATCTCAAATTTCAGGATGAATTAAATTCCGAATCAAATCAGGCCAAATATTTTGAATCAAATTGAATATCAAATAGAATCTTAGGGCTCTTGAAATTGTACATTTTGCAACTTCTAATAATTGTAATAAGGCTTAATAAAATTAAAAATCTGTTTCTCAGGCCCTCCCGCATGGTCCTTTTGGCTGCCGCATGCTCTCTTTTTATGACCAATGCAAACTTGAAAAAATAAAAATTAAATGGTTTATGTCTGATATTTTACACAAGTTAATAAAATTGATAAATTTGTCCCTTGAGTGCAAACAAGGCTTTGCAATGCTTTAGCATTGCAAAGCCTTGTTGCACCCAAGGGACGAAATACACTACCACTCTTGCTATTCTGTAGATTATGAGGCCTAAAACATAAAGTAAACCAAGAATATGAACTTCTTATGGCAAAGAAATAATTACAAAAATAAAATATAAAATAAAAAAACACCCGCCCGCATGCAATTTTACAAAACTTGGCCTGAGAAACAGAACATCTACTTTGTGTGGCCTAACTGGCATTCTCAACTTGAATACAGGGATTCTTCTGCCCTCTTTGGGAAAGAGTCCAGGGCCCATGCCAATGGGAAAATATGCATCATGATCATGGGGGCTCTAACTGGGAATTTGTTATGGAGGGGAAAAACATACAAAGACTAAAAAATTCTACATTGTAATTGAGCAGAGTACATAAATAACGATCCCTAAGCAACTTCAAGAGTACTACAAGTTTTATAACAAAAAGTCACATGGAATCATGTTCACATGTCTCTGTACAAGTAGTCCTAACATGAAGAGCAGACAACACTTGCAAAAAATATTCTTGAATAGCTAATCTTTTTCATTTTTTGTCTCAAGAACATAGGTTATGACCCCTTGTTGGAGCAAGCTCGACAAGCTCGACAAGCTCGTTCCACTGAGGGGTCATAATCTATGTTTTCGAGACAAAAAATGAAAAAAATAATGAAAATTAACTGCTGACTTTTTAGAATAGCGCTGACTGGTTTTGGTTGTTATGTTGGGTAAAGAGTTACAGGTGTTCTTACTTTCTTTTCAGTTCTGTTAATCTTGACCGCAACATGGAGATAAAGTGAAGTTTAGTCAATTGATTATACACATGTTGCACATTTTAAAGGACTTCCACCCCAAGCATTGGTGACTGGGTCCTATTTTATCAGTAAACCGAGCTTGTTTACCACCGTAGAAAAACACTGTTTCACTTCCTGAGGTTCCCACGGGGAACCGAGACAGTTAATAACATTTGCCTGAGCTCTCCACACATGCTTTCCAAGAAATGCTGTCAACAGCTTAAACAAACAGTACCTGATCAAAATTTTAATTGTTACTAAATCCTACACTGTACTTCAATTGGTTCTTTATTTACATCATCAACTTGGATTGTAACCTTGGGTTGTGCAAATTCTAAATTTCTAGTAGAATTGAATATTAAATCAAATCAAGTAAAGGATTTTGAATTAGGCCTAAAAAAATAAAAAATCTGTTTCTCGGGCCCCCCCCCCCCCCCCCGCATGGTCCTTTTGGCTGATGCATGCTCTCTTTTTTTAACCAATTTAAACTTGAAAAAAATAAAAATTCAATGGTTTATGTCGGATATTTTACCCAAGTTAAAAAAATTGATGAATTTGTCCCTTGAGTGCAAGAAGGATTTGCAATGCTTTAGCATTGCAAAGCCTTCTTGCTCTTAAGGGATGAAATACACCACCACCCATGCTATTCTGTAGATTATGAGGCCTAAAACTCGAACCAAGAACATGAACTTTTGATGGCAAAGAAGTAATTACTGAAATAAAAAACCGCTCGCCTGCATGCAATTTCACAAATAATGGCCTGAGAAACAGAATATCTACTTTGTGTGGCCTTATGTGCAAAATATAATGAATTTACAGCATCAACGAGTATCACATAAAGGATAAAATGATCAAAGTTAATAACACTATACAATATTTATTATTATTTTATTTTATGCATTTAATGACATAAATATGACTGAAATGAGAAAAAAACAAAAACAAAAAACATTCACGTGTTGGTGTTCAGACACTCACTTAATTTCATGCAGTAAAAGCCCACACTCACTGGCCATAGTCATTATTCTGTAGGCCCCACCGGCTCTTCTTACAGTCGGGTGCAACTTATACAAAGGGAATAGTTGCAGGGGAGGTATTTTGGCCAAAAATATTGAGTGCGACGTTTACGCTGGAGCGAATTATACACGGACATATATGGAAATAATCACTTTTGGATTTGCACGTGTGTCTGGTTTTCTTGAAATCTCTTGGTTCTGTTTTTCAGGTTGCAACAAAAACTGAAACCGAATCGAAAAACCTCCATGCTCTAGCTGGCGTGCCCCATTAATGATATATAAATATTAACAAGGTACATAATCTGCTTTTCAAAAACGATTCACACAAAAACATCCCTATTCTCCTATTGGCTTCTTTTCATGTATGATTTTCTTGGCATGAATAGTTAGTTGCCAATGGGAGAATGGGGATGTTTTTGTGAGAATCTTGACGTTTCGACGGTTGCCGAGAGCTTGTTGAATTTTTAATTGAAGAGTAAAAAATGTATAAATGGTAAATGTGAACACTGGAAATGAATGAATGTAAATCCAAGATTAAAAATTGATAAAGGTATATGGTTAATATTTGAATCTGCCCTCCTAAGAGAATGGGATCCCAAATTTTTATAATAAATTGGAGAATTGCCGCTCGTAACCCACTTTCCACTGAATAGTAAGTTGTCTAAGTGTTTTTCGGACTTTTCTGCAACTTCTCCCAGTTATTATGAATAACCCAAGAACACCCTATGGTTGTATAATACACCACTGTAAAGCTTATTATTTCCCCTTTCCACTGACACCAGGTACTGCTTGATGTGTTGGGTGAATCAAATTTGAGGGGGATGTAATCAAGAGAAGTGCTATCGTTTGCAAAATGCAAGTTGTGCACCTTGTTAATATTTATATACCATTATGGGGGCCTGTCAGCATCTATCCAAAAAGGCTGTCAGACATCTTTTTTTTTTTGATTTCTCAGCTTGTGCCGAGTCCCTGTGGTTGTAAAGAGAGAAAAATTTGAGGTCATAAACTTATTTACGTACCTCATTGAACTGGCATTGCTCCACGCACATGGTTCCCACAGGGCATGACTTTTCATTAACCCTTTACCTAACGTAACAGCCAAAACCGGCCAGCGCTATTCTAAATGAAAGTGTCAATGACACTGTAGCTTAACTTGTGCATTGTGTTTCTTGAAAAGGATAATGTTCAATGTTTATGAAAGGATTATAAAATAAGACAAGAATTGTGATAATTGGGAATATGTTCATTTCTGTTCCCTGTATGCTATGTTTTTGATAAAAATAATATGAGGTGTACACTGTACTAAAGAGCTGAGGGTGGGTTAATATGACCTCGCAGTTAATGTATGTGGTCCTCACAGTTAACGTATATCAACAAAAGTTACCAAGTTACAGTGAAATTACTCCAAAACGAGTCATCCTATCAAGTTACATTGAAATCCCTTCATAAATATGGCCTGTAGACTGTGCTAAAGGTTTTCAGGTTTCAGATCCCTGTAGCCGTCAGTTTCCCAATTGCGTCCAAAGGGGACGTTCTCATCTAGACATTTTATGAAGTCAACCTACCAAGTTACAATGAAATCCCTTCATAAATATGACCTGTAGACTGTGCTAAAGGTTTTTGGGCTTTGAGCTCGGGCAGCCATCATGGTTGAATGATCGCAACAAAAAGGGGACATTCTCATCTGGGCATCATCTGGAGTGATCTTAGGAAGTTACAATGAAATCCCTTCATAAATATGACCTGTAGACTGTGCTCAAGGTTTTCGGGCTTCGGGCCCTGAAGCCATCACAGTTGACCAATCACGACCAAAAGGGGATGTCATCATCTAGGCATTATATGGAGTCAAACTAACAGGTTACAATGAAATCCTTCCACAAATATGACCTATAGACTATGCTAAAGGTTTTGGGCTCGGGCAGCCATCAAGGCTGAATGATCGCATCGCGACCAAAAGGGGACGTTCTTATCTAGACATTATTTGGAGTCATCCTACCAAGGTACAATAAAATCCCTTCATAAATATCACCTGTAGGCTGTTCTAAAGGTTTTCAGGTTTCAGGCCCCTGTAGCCATCACAGTTGCCTAATGGTGTCCAAAAGGGGCTGTTCTCATCAAGACATAATATGAAGTCAACCTACCAAGTTACAATGAAATCCCTTCATAAATGTGATCTGAAGACTGTGCTAAAGGTTTTTGGGCTTTGGGCTCGGGCAGCCATCATGGTTGAATGATCGCAACCAAAAGAGGACATTCTCATCTGGGCATCATCTTGAGTGATCCTATGAAGTTACAATGAAATCCCTTCATAAATATGACCTGTAGACTGTGCTCAAGATTTTCAGGCTTTGGGCACCTGTAGCCATCACAGTTGACCAATCACGACCAAAAGGGGATGTCATCATCTAGGCATTAATTAGTTTGTACCCTAATTTTTTTCTGTGAATATATGCTCCCCAAAGATGTTGAAAGGGTACTTACATTACATTCTGTCTATAATCTAGTTCGTCTTCTTCCTCCCTCCCCAGTCATCGGATGTGACCCCATTCTAGAACGAGCTTTACTAACTGTTCCAATAGACTATCTTCTTAGTGGTATGACTCACTTTCCACAATCGTTATAATTTATATTTCTCATTGTCAATTATTAGTCCCCGGGTATACATTAAGTATTTTAGCTATATAATTGGGCTACTGGAATTAGATGCTTATTTATGCTTAAGTAATGGAAACCCCAATGACAACACACGTGTTTAGTACCTCAGATAGAGGTAAAATGAATCATTGACTTACACACTAAATTAAAAGATCAACACAACTGATAGATGTTTCTTTCGTCTCTGCTCCCCCTTTTGCTCGACAGAATTAATACTCCATCCTTGTAAAAGAGTATTTTCCATAACTTCGATATCAGTAGTTTTTACACCACCATGCAGAAATATTGCTCGAAACTTGCTTGTAAATATGAAGTTTTTGTTTGTTTGTGTTGAATTAATTGTATTTCTTTCTTTTTTCTTGTTATCATTTATTTTGTTCTCTTCCATCCGTGCATATGTTCTTACACCTTAAACCAGACTGTTAAATATGGACCAGCTTCCAAACACATTTTACATAATAAACACTTAAGTCTCAATGACGACATGTGCATTATACTCAGAGGATGTAGTGATGAACCCGGTAGCCCAGGCAGGGACGATGGCGGGTAATATTACACTAGACAAAATCCAGACCGACTTGGAATATGATTTTATAGCTTGATATAACGAAATTAACCACCACACTGACGATGCAGAAGAAGATTCACCATTCCATGGTCAGGTAAATACCTGCACTTATTATCTCCCAGAACAATTTCGTTGCTCAGCTATCAACAAGGATAAATCATTTTCACTATTTCACCTTAACTGCCAGAGCCTCAATGCACACTGGGATTCCCTGTATGGTCTCCTTCACAACATGCAGAACAATGAACAGACCTTTGACATAACTGGCCTCACTGAAATTTTCAACATTTACCCAAACATGACTTACTCTTTGGATGGCTATCAGACAAGTTGACTCCTATATATCCCTCCCCACCAAAAAACTTTTTTTTGTGGGGGTATAAAAATGTTTGAGTTGACCGAACATCAAATTCGAACCACGTTAGCCTAAACCAGGTGCTCAAGTGGTGTTTCGTATGCGATATTTCCAGTTTAAAATAGCCACATTAGGATTGTTTTGGGATTGTACTGATGATTTATCTACATATTCATGCTAACATTCAACAGTTCGTATGTTACCAATGCAGCACACTTGAACGCATGGTTGAATAGAAGACAAAGAATCTGTATGTAACTGTGATTGCTTCACTCCCTTCTTGACTTCAAGCTTGGCATTGTGCGATCTTACCTTGTCATGAAGCGATGGATGCTTCTCACTAAGTGTACCCAGAGGAAACATGTAGTCCTGTTGCTTGGGTTTTGTACAAAGTCTTACATGTATTGTATGTATGTGTAGCCATAGCTTTATGGAGAGTAAAATATAAGAGTATTACCAATGTCATTTGGAATCGCACGACACGTGTGATTCCAAATGACACTAGTTAAAGATGGGCAATATACCGAAAAACCGAACCGATACCGATATCATGGGGACACCGAAAAACCGAACCGACCCAATCTTTTAATACCGAAGCCAACGGTATTTTCAATTTTCCCTGTGCATTCGCTATTTATAAGGCCTTGATGAGGATTGATAGCAGTTGAAGTGTTCATTTTCATGAAAGAAGTGACTGATTTTATTTTTCAGTTTTGTTAAGCCTTAAGGACCAGGGCAGTTGTACTAAATTATCAATAGTTTACGACCTGTACATGTCCAGTTGCTTAGCAGTGATTTCTAGCCAAGTCTTGGCTGCCTTAACAGGCAGCCAAGACTTGGCTAGAAATCACTGACCAGATAATTTTACAACTGCCATCAGGCCCACCTAACGATGACATCTTCAGGACACACATTCTATGATTCTATGATTACATACTCCTTAAGTGGAGCTTGAAAAGTTAAGGCGTATTTAGAACAAGTCACCAAATTACTGTAGATATGATCTGTGTTGACAAAAGAATGACAATGTTGAGCCCATCAACAATGGCATGTGTAGCACTGTGATAGAATGATACAAGAACAACTTATTTTGTATTTTTCTGACATGGATTCCCCTTTGGTACTATCAGTGAATCTGAAGTCACATACCGAATACCGAACCGATACCGCGGTATCCCCACACAAAAATACCGAAACCGATACCGAACTCAAAATTCCAACACCGCCCATCTCTAACACTAGTAATACACTATAAGTGCCATGTTATTATTTGCAATTGATTGGAAGTGGTTGTATCAATAACACGAAACGATAACAGTGATCAGTTAGGAGTGTATACTGCTCAGTGCATCCATCTATAGTTTCACACTCATTATGAACTATGACATGTGCTTGCGGTTCGCACTCAATTCCTCGCATTGTTTTGACAATTAAGTCAGCATTTAATGTACGAATATACATATACCGAGACATTTATTAATAAGGTTTTTTTCATAATCAATTTTCATATTAGTGATTTTATTTTCGACTTGAATTCAACTCAAATTTGTTGATCGACTTGACTTCGACTCAAACAATCAAATATTTGCATGGGCAACTAGTCATTATCGTTCAGTACTACTTCATGTTATATGTATTTACCTTTTCCAGCGGCTGCTCTCACTCGTTTCAAGAAGGATAGTTCATTCAATGGGAAGTCTGTTGAAAGGTTTCTGAAGAAAGAAAATGGACAGACAATGATTTCTACACCAAAATGTAACGATAGCATTTGCAAAATAAAATTATGTATATCAGTAACTGTGTGACCTTAAATTACTATTGTGCCCTTTTAGTATCTGAAATGTGCCTGGAAAGCAATTTTACAATAAGTAAGATCTGGCATCAAAAAATGGCTGTAATAATCTGGTTAATATTGTATATGATGCACCTTTACCCAACGTAACAGCCAAAACCGGCCAGTGCTATTCTAAAAAACCACCACTTAATTTTAATTATTTTTTTTCATTTTTTGTCGCAAACACATAGGTTATGACCACTTTTTGCAATGAGCTCACCGAGCTCGTTCCAACGAGGGGTCATAACCTATGTTTTTGAGACAAAAAATGAAAAAAATTAGTTATTCAAGAATATTTTTTGCAGGTGTCATCTGCTTTCCATGTTGGGTAAAGGGTTAAAAACTAGAGGTGTGACTGTCCCAATAGGACTGAGAATACCACCTGATTCCACATTAAATAGGTTGGAAAAAATACTCCAATTCAAAGAAGGGCAATAACTCTACCAAAATGAGCCCATCTGATCTCAAATTCACAGATGCACAGGCTCTAATGCTAGTTAATTTTTGTGAAAAGTTTTTGAAAAATTTACCATAACATGATGGAATACAAACTTCGTAAACTTTTATCCGCAGACTCTCAATGTCACAAAAGGGCAATAACTGTGCAAAATCAGCCAGACCGATCTCAAAATTGCAGATGCACAGGATCTAATGATGGTTAAACTCTGTGTGAAGTTTTAAAAGAATAAAAAAAGACTGGAAACTGAAGGAATATTTAAATTTTATAGGAAGTTTCCCTTTTTATTACACCTACAGCAATTGTTTACAACAGGCTTGCATTATAATGGAAGTCCCCTAACTTGGAAAAATACTCTCTATTTTCTTCTTTCCCAAGTGATTTGGGAAAGAAAAGTAGTGCAAAAGCAACAAGAAAAAAAAAGCCAAAACTGGGTCAAGTGCAACCGGCGCAACCCAGTAGGGGAGACTCTTCTAGTACTAATCCACAGCTTCTGGAACCAGTGCGCTGACACATAATCAACGTGTCATTCCATTTGAATCCACCAACATTGAAGTTATGTGATCAGCAAGGAGGAAGGATTCTTACCTGAATAAGAAAATGGGTGGGCCTCCACTTAAACAATTACAGTAGGTATAATAAGAAAGGAAATTTAGTATAAAATTTAAATTTCTTATCAACCTACCTTACAATTGTTTACAACAGGCTGAATAGACAAGAGGAGGAGGAAATCACATAACCAACCCCCACATAACCCAACTGCGATGGAACCGTGGACAGAAGAGTTCTCAAGGCCTATAAAAACAAGGCAACACAACCTTTAGTAAATGACAATGGAAGATGAGGGGTATGGCCCTGTGTGACACACAGACAAAAAGGACAGTACCAACAACAGGGCTGGAACTGACCTTGCAAGAACCCTAATGGCTAGGGTTGATGACAGCCTGAGCAGAAGAAAGAGGACCTAAAGAAAAAAGGTCCGTAGACTGCTCCTGCAACTAACGCAGATAGGTGTTGAAAGTAGAAGAATTTCTCCAGTAGGCTGCCTGCATAACATCCGTCAACTGATGGAGTTAGATTAAGCCCAGCAGGTAGACAATTTAGCATAAGCCCAGCAGGTAGACAATGCTTGCACCTTGTGAACAGAAAAGCGATTGGTAATACATTTGTCAGTCGCCAGACGAGCGTATGACACACAAATAGCAAGACAAATCCATCTAGAAATGGATTGAGGCAAGATCTTCTGGCGACCAGGGATAAGAGACAGAAAAATATCTTTTCCTGCCATTCCTAATGAACTGCGCCCAGTTGAGGTAAATGTGAATTGCACAAACCGGACAGAGCAAAGGGCGATTACCCTCAGCAGAACGAAGAGCCCTGATATAGATTGGAGGTGGAGTAGTTTCTGGCATCTGATTCTTGGCCAGAAAGGAGCAATCAGTGGTAAAGTAACAATGTTGGCGGAGCTCCTGAAAAAAGCTGGATCAACAGAGAGGAAGTGAAGCTCACTAACTCTTCTGGCTGAGGCATAAGCCATCACAAAAGCCCTCTTGTATGTGAGAAAATGCAAATCCACCTGGGATAAAGGTTCGAACGGTACCCCCCAACAAAGCTGCACCCCAGAAAGATACCATCTTGGGGTAAGCTGCAAAAACCAAGGCCTTTTCAAAGAAAAGTGCCAAATAAACTTGGAGAGGTACGGATATTGCTGATACAATGCCTTACCACATTCAAAGAAGTCTCCGAAAGCATGGGTCTGTACCCTTGATAGTAACAGGTTGGAGACCCTGAGAATCAAACAGATATACCAGAAACTCCGCAATCTGTGTTATCGAAGAATCGGCATAATCAACAGAGTGATCAGCACACCATCGACAGAAGACCTTCCAGTTAGCCACATAGGTTAAACCAGTGGAGTGCTACCTTGAAGAAGAAATGCACTTCACTGCTCATCTCGAAAAACCTCCACTGAGGAGACAGGACATGACAAAAGATATGCATGAAGGTACAATGAAGTCAGGTCTATGTGAAACCTCCTCAGGTGAACTTGGCAAAGAAGGTCAAGACGTAGAGGGAGATGTGCCAGAACTTCCGCCATCAGAGCAGAGCTGATTGAACCACACCCGCTAATTATAAGGCAACAGGGGAGCGATCAGAATGATTCGACAACTGCAGGTTCGTATCTTGGCTAGAACCTGGGGCAGAATCTGAACCGGATCGAAGGCGTAGCCGACTAGACCATTCCAAATGAGTGAGAGCATCCACGGTGAAAGCCAGAGGATCTAGACACAGGAACACGAAAGTGTACACCTGAGGGTTCCAATGGGTTGCAATGAGATCGATGTGGGGGCGAGCCCAGAGATTGCAAAGTGACTGGAACACTGCCCTGTGAAACATTTACTCGGTGGAAATGACCCTGCCCTGTCAGGACAGGGAGTCGGGTAGAATGTTCCGACGACCGAGAATGTGACGAACACCTCCCCAGAATTGACATCCTGAGCGAGCAGTTGAAGATCCGAGCCAATTCGTACATGGGAACCAAGTGCATGTTGCCCTGGTTCCGAATGTAGGCGACCACTGTCAAATTGTTGGACAACAGAAGGACCTGACTATTTGAAAGGTGGGGGATCCACTGCCGGAAACTCAGAAGAGCAAGAAGCTCCTTCTGGTTGATGTGAAGAGCTTCTTGATCCTGATCCCATACCCCGTGAAGGGAAAGACCAGAGGATCCAACATCATGCACGATCTGAGAACGCTGGCATCAGCCATCAGAACACTATCGGACATGGGCAAGTCCAATGGAACTCTTTGCATAATCAACTGAACATCCATCCAGAGAAGAAGGTGACGATGAAGAGATGCTGGTACCTGAGCACAAGATCCAGAGGATCAACATTCGACCTCCAACAACTAAGAAAGTGTTGGAGATGTCTGACATGTAGTCGACCTAGAAAAATGAGATCCGTCACTCAACCATAGAGACCGAGCAGCCAGAGAATACTCCCGAGCTGTCGCGGGTGTGGACTGAGTCAGCGTCAGGGCAAAAGCCGAGAGAATCACAGCCCTCGCGAGGGTAATCACCACCGTATTCAGTTAAGTACGGAAGTCCATCCCCAGATGACAAAACGACGGTGAAGGGACCAGGTCAGACTTCTCCTCGTTGACTAGCCACGTGAGGAGGCACAAGTGTGTTGACATCTGACTCCAGAAGATAAGCATTGGAGTGCCTCTGGAGGATATCGTTTGGATATGCCAAAGTAGTCACCCTGGACTGAGTGCGATGGAAGGCTATCACATGTGACATCAGTCGGATGAAGGCCCAAGCAGCCAGGTTGAGGCCGAAAGGCATGGCCTTGAACTTGTAAATTTGGCCCATAAAAGTGAACCCGAGATACATTCACAATGTCCGATGAATCGGAATGTGAAAGTAAGGATCTTGCAGGTCGATGCTGGAAGCGAAATCTCCCTGGTGAATGGAGTGACGAACCGACCTGAAAGTATCCATGCTGAACTTTGGAACAATGATAGACTGGTTCAGGATACTCAGATCGATAACCAGTCGAACATCCTTCTTCGGCACCAAGAACAGGCGGGAATAAAATTCCACTGAATGAATGTTCTTGATGACCTGAATCACCCCCTTTGACAGGAGATTGACAATCTGAATGATCAAAAGTTCCCGAGGTGAAATGCTTAAAGGTTGGAAAAAGCACTCTTGACAGAGTGGGGTGCCTCCAAAAGGATATCCGCAGATCGGACTGAACAACATCTAACACCCAAGGATCAGATGTGATTGTGGCCCAACGGTCTGCAAACTTGGATATCCCTCCTCCAACCTAGGACTAATCGAGGTGAGATCTACATTTCAAGCACAAGCGTGAGGAGAAACCACCTCCTCTGCTAGATGAAGGATCCTGAGACCTCCCTCTGTACTGCCGAGGCTTACTCTTACCATGTGAGTAAGAGGAAGAAGCGGAAGCACCAGGACCAGCCCTTGGCTTTACAGAGGAAGCAGAAGGGCGTTTGTTAGGATTGGAACGGCCCCGGACTCCAATAGAAGGAGGATCAAGCTGCTGATCTTGGAATGACAGAGGACGTCATCCTGGAATGTCGCCACGGAATCATGGAATAGTCATGGACCCACCAAAGAAGTGGAAGAAATGCAGTGTTTTGCCCTTCAGGAAGGGAATTGCTTGTGTCCAACACAGCGTCCCAGCGAACTAATTCCAAATTCGCCTTGTTACAGGCATGCATGTGAGTAAGATACATGAGCGTCTTAGAGATCATACACAAAGGAATCAGTATGTCGTCAAACTTATCTGGAGGCAGATAAGCAGCCAAGGCAGAGACAACATGATCTGAGAGAGAAACCATGCCTAGCATCTCTCTGGATTATTATTATTTATTGGTGTTTAAGATCACATATTTCTGCACAATGGCTAATCATGACCATGACAGTTTTTACAGGTGGAGGAAGCCGGAGTACCCGGAGAGAACCACCGAGCAACAGCGAGCAACTGTCAGCTCCCCAACATACTAACTCCACACAAGCAGGGTTAGCATTGGTTGATGACAAGTACACCATCAACATCATGCAGTATGGATAAACCCAACATAGACTCTAAAGTCGCCATAGGAATAACGATCAACTTGGGCTTGGAAAGCCCAAGGAAGGAGGAGTCCTGATCCAAGACCGTTAAAGTCTTGCAGACTGACGGATTGGCAAAATCGTAGGAACAACAACGCACAGGTGGCAAAAAGGTATCAGTCTAGTGAAGAACAAAGTTCTTCATTGCCTTGGAACTCTGCTTTGAGTCCAATGCTGCAAAAGCTTCGACCACTTGTACCAACTGGTATGGACAAAGGCGTCCAGAAGCAGGCTGCTCCACAGGCTGTAGGCAAGTGACTGATGATCACGGCCTGGCTGAAACCTCCGGCAGGTCTGATGATTTGAAGGAACTCAAACAAAAGGTCAAGAGCCACACCCAAGTCAAAAGACTGATGGCTCTCAGCGTCAGGTGTGTTTGACCCATCGCCTGAGTCGGAAGACACATGGCCCATGTCGGGCACCCAGCCGATGCCTCCCATGATGTAGGAACACCAGGGGGGATCAGAAAGTGGCCTGCTTCCAATCCCGGGAGGCGGGGCCTCGGATGGCACCTCGAAGCCACTAGAAGCCTCGTTGGAGGCAATGGGAAGGCTTTTGGAAAGAACCTGCGTGAGCAAGGAGAGGGCATCCCATAGGTCACAACCAGTATCTGCCATATCGACGTGGGAACGGCCAGGCAAAATGGCTTCGTATCTGACCCTCTAAACCAGCGAAGGTTCACAATCCTCTAGAACACCCGACACGGGGCAACAGGTGGCAACCAAAACATCTGGATACAGATGCTCATAGGGGTATGAAATACCACAAGGATCTGAAGTGCGGGAACCCAGGAGAGTCGCTACGGACCTCTGAGGGACAGAAGGTCCAGGCTGCACAAAATGCATCAGTAACGCAAAACTGGTTGAAGGAAGCGCAACAGAGTCCACAGTGACCCAACCATGAACATATGAATCCAAATCAAAACCTGCTAGGCTCGACGGTTGTGAGACCACAGCAGAGCGATCGGCTTGCAAACACTTCCGACTTCGCCGAGTTGAGGCCAGGGAAGGTTGAAGCCGATATCAAACGTCCAAAGAAGCAGAAATCCCTGCAGACTCCTGCAGGGAAAAGCCAAGGCCAGCTGAAATGCAGACTGTTGATTTCACCGATGGAGCAGCATCAGGAGCGGATACATCAGTAGCTGTTGACAAAGGCAGAAAAGTGGAGACAGCAACCGAGCTCGGCACCAAATGAGGAGTTCCAACCCTAATGACAGCCTCAGATGTCAACTGGAGGGGTCAGCAGTCCCGGAACCAGGCATCTCTTCGCCAGAAAGTCAGCAGCTACCACGGTATCCACGCTACAAAAAGACTGCAATACCCCCAGGAGGGGGTAGAACTCTCTCCAGACACAGTCAAATCGGGAGGCCCCAAACGACTGTGTTCCCCTTCCTGCAGGTGCTGGAGGAAACGGCACATGCCCAAACTGCATGATAGACTGAAGCCCAAAAAGTGGAAGACCAGCCTGCCCACAGGGTCTTACAACAGAACACCCAAATTAAGTGGAGCATGAATAATGGGAAACTTCAACATGCTCAGACAACAAAAATGGCCTGCAAGGTATAGTCCTAGGCATATCTGGTGAGAGCAATGTAGATGGAAAAGGTGAACCCAAAGAAAAATAAATCAGGACACCCCCAGCTACCAGAGTAATGTGGCAGGAAAAAAGGCCCGACGGGAACAGAAAAGTACTCCAACAGCCAAAAAGAAAACAAACAGAAAAATTTACCCTCAACAGAGGGGAGAAAAGCTGCCACAACAGCCCCCAGTTGACAACTAACTCAGATAAAAGCAGAACTCAAAAGGTTAGCATTAATGAACAAAAGACCGAAATAGCATGGTACGCGAAGATCGTGCACGATATCGGTATAGATATTTATCACGAAAAATACAGTGAAAATCCAGAGAATATATACAAAACACAGCCCTGTATGTCAGGATAGTAAAGAAACAGCTATGAATCCACAATTCAAAGCAGGAATTTCATCAACATCCGTGCCAAAAGATATCACTGTTGATGAGCAAAACGATCTGCATTTTGACAGATGGTGGAAAAAAATAGAATGACACGTTGGTTATATGTCTGTGCACTGGTTCCAGAAGCTGTGAATTAGTACTAGAAGAGTGTCCCCTACTGGGTGTGTGCCGATCGCACTCGAACCAGGTTTTGGCTTATTTTTTCTTTGTGCTTTTACACCACTTTTCTTTCCCAAATCGATTGGAAAAGAAGAAAATAGAGAGTATTTTTCCGAGTTAGGGACTTCTACTGTAATGCAAGCCTGTTGTAAACAATTGTAAGGTAGGTTGCTAAGAAACAGGCTTGGATATATAGACAGAATGCGATGTGTGTTTGAATTGGTGGATGTTTTACATAACTTGTTGGAATGGCATAATCATATTTCACTTGAGCCTACGTCTCTCTCAAAATATGACTATGCCATTCCAACTCGTTATGTAAAACACCCACCGATTCAAACACACATCATGTTCTGTGTTTATTACACAACACATGCATTAACCCTTTACCCAACGTAACGGCCAAAACCGGCCAGCGCTATTCTCAAAAATCGCCAATTAATTTTCACTATTTTTTTCATTTTTTGTCTCAAAAACATAGGTTATGACCCCTCGTTGGAACGAGCTCGTTCCAACGAGGGGTCATAACCTATGTTTTTGAGACAAAAAATGAAAAAAATTAGTTATTCAAGAATTTTTTTTGCAAGTGTCGTCTGCTTTTCACGTTAGGTAAAGGGTTAAAATTCATTTAAATAAACAAATTTTGTTTCCAATGTTTAAACCCAGTGATGAAGAGTCTGTTTGTTTTGACTGAAGCTGTACTGATCAAATGGATAGATAAAAAATCAAAACAACCTTTTCGGAACCAGTGTTTTTTTTAATTTGTATCGCTGTTTCTCTTTGGCTTGTGCCCTTTCATGCCTAACCACTTGGTGGCTATTACTGTTTGTAAAAATATAAGTACAGACTTGTGCAGATTTGCAAAACAGCTGGGAGAAACATTTTTAAAAGAAGTTCGAAGCATGTCAAGATGTATGAAGATTTACCGAAATAAAGTTAGACCAATTTATAACAGGATCCACAAAAAGAGATGGCCATGGGACTGGGTTAATGTTCTTAATGATTGGGTTTTTAAAAAATATTATCTCATTTTGGATTAACTAATTTTTTGTGAACCGACTTTATTTTGCTTTCGACGTTTTCATTTTCACACTATGCAACAGACGGTTGATAATTGTATAACAAAATTTGGAAACTTTTCGAAGCGTAAGTAATGACTCGATGGGAAAGGAACTAGTATGAACGGTGCTGGGAAAAAAGTTCTGGCTTGTACACCACCCATTAAATACAGAATCATTTATGTCATAGCAGCCATCCCGTTAAATACAAGGGTTTAAAGTTGAATGGATGTGTAATAATAAGTTGTATACACAGATAAGAAGACAAAGTGATCCTGTACATCCTTCCCTCCCCTATAGTCTTTGAATTTTGATGTGGGGAGGATAAAAAGAGTATTCCTTTTGGATCCATCTACTTTTAAATGTTAAAATTCACATTGAGTTTCAAGAACATACATTTTTGAAATACACTGACAGTTTGCACCCTATGGAATTGCAGAGGTCTCTAGGCCAGTCTTGTCTGCCTATATAGGCAGCCAATACTTGCCTATAAACAACTGCCAAGGTATTAGAAGGTAACTTGTAAAGTTACACAGACTGTTTCTGAGACACCTGTTCTAGTGTTCTGGTGTTCAACCTAAAATCGGAACCGGCCACCACAAGTGGCCAATTGGATGGCAATGGCTCCTGGAATATCTGTTCAGCTGACTGTTTCCAAGCATTTTGTTATGATTCATTAACCGCATTTTATTATCTTCTGCAATTGTTCAATTGTTAATGTAAAATGATGTCAATGATACCATTCAATAAAGTTGAGAAACAAGCACAATGTGTATTCTTAATCTCTCTAGATGCCCGTTTATGGGATATACAAGTTAAATGATGACATGTAACGTTTACAATTGAGCACACTTGCGGCAATCGCCAGTTCATACCTGAAAAGTGAAGGTTGAACTCCATTGACTCAGGTCACAGTAAAATTACCAGTTGCGCACACTTGGGTGGTACACATGGAGCCACGTTTACTGCCCAAGTGTGCGCGACTGGTAATTTTACTGAGACCCAAGTCAATGAAGTTTAACACTGTGAAAAATGTTCAGTTTAATGCAGTTCTTTCGTGCCTTGGCTTGTCTAGTAGTTCATGGTATGACAATCGGAATCAGCATCAGAATTGGCCGATTGTAAGCTCAACTAACCGGTAATCGGTCAGCAACCATTTTTGGTAATCAGTTGAACGCTAACCTGTTCAGTTACATAAAACGTGATAAAAATTGGAATTAGGCCTTGAAGGGTCAAACAGAGTGAAATATTCAGCATGGTTTGAATTACACACTCCATTAAATCCCTGGTGACCAAGCCAGAAAATAAGCAGACTGTCATCTGAAAAATGAGGTACCCAGAGAGTGAATTTTGTGATGCTACCCTGCACAGCAGGGTAGCATCACTAAATTTACCCTCTGTGAACCTCAACCTGAATCAAGGTCTCAAACATAAACAGAAAGAGGTACCAAGAGGATAAACTGGCCCACTGTATGGGATAGCATCAGGAAATTCACCCTCTGGGGACCTCATTCTGCAAATGACAGACTGCTTATTTTCAGGCCTGCTGGTGACCCAGCAACCATGACATCCTAGTATGGGGATTTGAGAGGAACATTCATTTTGTTTGTGTGGTGGTCATACAATTTTTTTTCTAGGAATGATAGACTGTTTTTCTAAAATTTTAGCAAGCTATTTGCCTGAACTATCTGGTAACATTGACTGCATCCTACAATTTAAAAGTTTAAATCACAGGTCATATTTCCGTTGCAGATAAATACATATTATCACTACAGTGACGTGATCTGGGTTGTAGTATCATGTTGAGTTGAAGAGGTCAGATCACCGGGTTAAATGAGCTCCTGCAGACAGGGAGTTTGATCTGGTGATCTGACCTCCTAACAAGACATGATGCGATGTCCCAGATCACTTCACTGTAGCAATAAAAGGTTTATTATACGACTCATAGTTCAACATCGCATGCCAACAATAGCATTAACAGTTCCCCCCAACCTTTCTTGGTAAATAGGATTGAAGTAAAAAAGAACTATTTTTGTTCACACTTTTTTTTGTAAACAGGTGCACACTGCCGGGAATCTGTCGATACACATGAATACGATAAAAAAATATCATAAATTCGATAAAAAAAAAACGGACTGCCATCCAAGTGCACCCATTCGAGCTCGGAGTAAAGTACTCTCTGCTACCAGAACAGCTAATTTTGCACACCCGAACACACCCGTAAATAGTCTGTCATACTATAGTGATATGGAATCAGATTCCACACTGTGGAAAATCAGGTTGTACTAATAATGTTTACTCTCCCCAAACAACAGCACATATTAACACAGGAACTTGGCTTCAACACATTTGAATATATACATCATAC
Organism: Pictodentalium vernedei; assembly: GCA_031216915.1. Lineage (NCBI taxonomy): Eukaryota > Metazoa > Mollusca > Scaphopoda > Dentaliida > Dentaliidae > Pictodentalium > Pictodentalium vernedei. Next base: position 445,908,041 of record CM062292.1, read on the forward strand.
AAAAATTTATTCAAATCAGAATTTTCATTGAGAAGTTCTGTACAAAAAACTTGTACCTAATTTCGGTACAAAATAGCCATCTTGAATTCGGACCGCAACCAAATACACCAGTTCTCGTCCCACAGTGATAACAAAGGTACCCAAGTTTTGTGAAGAATTCAAGATCGGTTCATAAATATAGCCCCCTGCTCGAGCAGTATTGACATGTGTACTTACTGTGTATAAGTAGCACTGAATAAATCAAAGTTCATCTAATTTGCATAATTTCAGCATGAGAGAAAAACCTGTATTATATGGAATGTATTCCATGTTACTAAACATTCATACAAAAATTCAAATCAGAACTTTCATACAGAAGTTCTGTACAAAAAACTGATTGCACTAATTTCGGTACGAAATGACTGCCGGCAGCCATCTTGAATTTCGGACTGCACCCAAAAACACTAGTTCTTGTCCAAAGGTGATAACAAAGGTACCCAAGAAGTTTCGTGAAGATCAGTTCATAAATACGGCCCCTAGCCCGAGCCGTATTGACATGTGTACTTACTGTGTATAAGTATTTTTTATTGGTGTTTAAGGTCACATATTTTTGCACAATGGCAAATCATGACCACAACATGAGTATCAACACAAGACCAGGGGTAAGCGTTAATAAGCCATGCAGCCCATTTTAGAGAGGATTTGCACCCCCTAAGCAATGGTGACTGGGTCCCATTTTACCAGTAAAACAGAACCTGTTTACTGCAGTGAACATGCACTGCTTCACTTCCCAGGGTTCCCGCGGGGAACTGAACAAATCAGAGTTCATCTAATTTGCATAATTTCTGCACGAGAAAAAAACCTGTAGTATATGTGATGTATTCCATGTTACTAAGCATTCATACAAACATTTATTCAAATCAGAACTTTCAAACAGAACTTCTGTACAAAAAACTAATTGCACTAATTTCGGTACAAAATGGCTGCTGGTGGCCATCTTGAATTTTGGACTGCACCCAAAAACACCTGTTCTCGTCCCACGGTGATAACAAAGGTACTCAAGAAGTTTCGTAAAGATTGGTTCATAAATGTGGCCTCTAGCCCAAGCCGTATTGAATTGTTGACAGACAGACGGATGACAGGCAATGGCATAAGCTCAACTTTGACTACGTCAAAGTTGAGCTAAAGATGAATTTTTGAAGACAGATGAATGATGGGCCATGGCATACGCTCTAATTTGACTACGTCAAAGTTGAGCTAAAAATGAATTTTTGAAGTCGAAAAAGGGGCATAACTCTGGGGAAAATTGTTGGAACGTACTCCGATTCAAACTTGACCTGTATTTTATGCTGACACACCTACATATCAAATCTCATATGATTAGGCCAACTATAACTAAAGTTATCATCGGGAAAGCAAAGTGGGATGGACGGATGGATGGACAAATGCACACACAACAGCTATTTTCAGGGAGGCAATAATTATGGTCCATGACTGCAAACCCTTCAGCTGTAGCCACTCACTCTCCCAGTAAATTTTCACAGGCCCACTTGCGCTTGTCCGTATATATTGCCCAAATAACTTCCCCGTCGACTGTAACCGTAGACACGCCTCTGGTAAAATTCCAAAGGCCCACTCTCGCCTGCCCTAAAATATTGCCCAATAAAATATCACTGGCTGCCATGAGGAAACACATTAAAGTTCTGCAACCAAACGACGATACTGACACAACTACCTCGGCTAAATAAAAAATTTGGAAATGTGTAAGAAAAATCCCAATTTTTATAATTTAATCGAATATTCTACTGACAAACATTGAGTATAATTGATCACTTGTTTGTTCATAATTGAAATGTAAAATGCATTTTAGTTCAGTGGTTGTGGAGTCCTGTTTGTAACAAGATATTTTCATGTAGACATCAACATTATCCAGGCAATGTGACTACTATTTGCTACACATTTTAGAATAAACAACATTGTCAAAAGCAGGTCGGAACCACAACAGCGTGAAGATGTCAATCAATGATTTTTGGAAGGCGTGACTGGTTAAACTAACACTTGCACCACATGGTTTTAAAATCAGGATGCGTGACTACTATTTGCTACATGTAGCAGAATAAACAATGCTATCAAAAGCTAACTGAGACCATAACAACGTGGGGACGTCTATCATTGATTTTCAGAAGACATGACCAGTAAAATGCTCGCACCACGTGGTTTTAAAAGCAGACAGTAGATGTGGGAGGTGGACCATGGATTTCCCCACTTCCAAATCTATGTACTATGACTCAGCAAGTCTGAGTATAAAATACAGTACAACCCCCAAATTTTTCAGACCAAATCAAATTAAAGCCAGTACAATGTCTTCCTTTTTACCAGGGAAAAAACATCAGGTAATACAGTGGAGCCCACTTAATTGAATATCTCTTAACTGAATAACCCTGTTAATTGAAAAAAAATTCCAAACACAAAACCATTTACCGTACCTCCAGTACAAATTTAACCTATTAATTGAATATAGGTTATAGAGTAAACTCCTGTTAATTGAATAAAAAATTTTGTATCCTGTTGAGAAATTACCCTGACTCTCCTCAGTTTTTCTTTGTTTATAGACCTATTTGGCCTCAGTACATCTAATACAGACATTTAATCTATTATATCTTGTTTAACAGAGCTCATGGAGCTCTGTCAAACAAGATATAATAGAATAAATGCTAAGTTTATCTCTAGAATACAGGAAAGTGACACAATCCCTGTTAATTGAATACTCCTGTTAATTGAATAATTTTCATTGACAAAGTGGCTATTCAATTAACAGGGTTCCACTGTATTCTATACAAAAATTTGTGACAGTGTTTAATCCACGTCATAATATTTTATGGCATATAAAACACAAATTTTGTCAATATGAAGCTACTGTTTGCAATCCAGTAAGATGATATGTGCAACTAATTTTTTTTCAATTTCTGATAAAGTCAGCACTAGTGTTTAACCGATAATTGGATCCGGCCACCACAATCGCCCGATTGTGGCAATCTGATGACAACGGCTCCTGGAACATTGGTTCAACTGATTGTTCCCAAGTATTTTGTGATGATTCATAAACCACATTTTATTAGCTTCCGCAATTGTCCAGTTGTTAATGTAAAATGATGTCAATGATACCATTAAATAAAGTTGAAAAACCACCATAATGTGTATTCTTAATCTCTCTAGACGCTCCTTTATGGGATATACAAGTTAAACAACATGTAAAGCTTACAATGGAGAGTACTTGCGGCAATCACCAGTTTATACTGGAAAAGTGAAGGTTGCACTCCACTGACTCGGGTCGTAGTAAAAATTACCAGTTGTGTGCACTTGGGTGGTAAACGTGGCTCTGAGAGAGCAACGTTTACCACCCAAGTGCATGCAACTCGTAATTTTAGTGCAACTGAGTCAACAAAGTTTAACACAGTGAAATATATTCAATTTAATGAAGTTCTTTCAAGTCTCGACTTATCTATTCGTGAACAGACTGTAAACACTGTCAAATATGTTCAATTTAATGTAGTTCTTTGCGAGCGACTTGTCTAGTAGTATTACAATCCGAATTGGCTGATTGTGAGCTCAAATAACCTGTAATCGGTCAGCAGCCATTTTTGATAATCGGTTGAATATTAGTCAGCACCAGATTGTATGAGTATTGAAAATATTTTTTGTGAAAATGTTATGCCAGGCTCAAATTTGAAGAATTCGGTAACGGTAACACATGACAAAAACTCAAAATGAGCAAATACTATTTAAAATTACATTCTGGTGATGTGAATAAATGTTTGTTAATGCCACTTTACCACAAGACCACAAATTTTGACACCTGTTAAGAAAAGGTAAGCTACAATTTATAGATTAAGGAAAATGGTTCTTTAGATTAAATAGGAAATTAATATGTGAGTCGAACAATTTTTTTTACACCTGCAATATTATTGAACCAAACTTTCTGAACTGTATTCGATTACACAAGTTAAAAATATTTATTAAATTTGATAAATATTTGTAACTTTTTGAACCGATTTATAGACATAAATACAACGCTTTGGCAATTTATAAGAAATAAATGCATCCTAAGAAAATACGTTATATTTATCATATGTAATGAATTTGCTGTCATAACATATTGTGAAATTGACTAAACTAACCTGGTTCCATTGGAACAATAACACAAAAGAACATAAACTTCATTTTAAAACAATTTATTTTTTAATCAAACATTTCTGGCCTTTTTGGCCTTGTCCATTGTTGCTTCCACCAGCAGTTTGCAATCGTTCATCTCTGTATCTTCCCCCAGACTAGGGGATTTGCATCCCTCCTACCAGCTAGATGTGGTGTTCTTTCTTTCATTCTCTTTCTGAAACAAAATGCAGACTTTAAACAACAGTTTGAATGACAAAGTCAAGATTAACTCTTAGAAGCTGTGGAATCAGAATGAATTTATTGAACATGGCATAAGGCGCAAAAACTTACAGAAAAGCAAGTGCTTCTAGTCAAGTGTCGTCTGCCTATTTAGGCAGACGACACTTGACTAGAATCACCTGCTCAGTGTTTAATTCTCCCCAAGACCAGAGATAGCCGAACCGTCACAGCCAGATTACCTGCCGTATTACATCACAGGCAAGAAAACTGAACTCCCGGCTTCTAAGCGTTAAAACAAAAGACTCAAGCTCATGTTTATATTATTTGCCATTCATAAAAGCATATAATTTGTGGTCATGAAAATTGCATCATTTATTTCAAATTTTCACCATTATTTTTTTGTAATAAAGTTTCAATCTATTATACGCAAGAGAGAAATAACTGAATGATTATACATGTCTGAAGTGCATTTAACAATGCAATTACCGTTAATCACCCGTTGTGTTGAATCATTCCTCACTCTCCTCACTACCTGGCATCCAACACATACACATATACCTGAACACACACACCCCCCACACCCACTTCCTCACACACCTTCATCTTGCACATACGCACATTCACACTTTCATGCATGTATTTGAGTTCCAATTTCAAAGTTCAAATTTTCAAAACTAAATTTTTCGATTTTACTCAGGGTTTGTTATAAAATGTTATTACTGCATGTTAGGCCTGAAATAGTCGACGGATTTTTTATGCGTCAAATCTGATACCAGAGCAAAAAATAAATTAAATTCGTCGATGATGTGTCGACTATTTCAATAAGATGCGAGTAAGACGCAACACCGACGAATCTCCGTCCAACTGAGACGGATCTCCAGTGGTGATGCATCTGAAATATGTGTTTGAAGTAGTCAACAGATTTTTGACGCGTCAAATCTAATACAAAATGTGGAAACAAATGAGTGCTACCGATCACCTGAATGCAAATCATATGGTAATGAGGAAAGCACATGTCAGTCACTGGAAATACCCATCTTACATCATTTCAGTACTGAGTGACCGAAGACTTGATTCAAAATTTTTCAAAATGTGTGAATAAAAAGTTGACAGCTGAGTGCGAAAATCAGCTTTAAACAAACAGCATCAGTCTTGCCTACAAACTATGTTGATAGTTTCAACTTTCAACATTCATGGTATTAATGGGTAACATAAGTTGGCAAAATATTCTCATTCAGAAAAGTCCAGCCCCATCTCCCCTCTCTCTGGCTTTAATGTGTTCCCGTCTCATGTTATTTTTTAAACTGGATTCACACAATTTGATATGGGCCCTTGGTTTGTTGAAGCTTACATCAAATTCAGTTGTTTGTTTATTGAGGTTTTAGAACAGTTTCAATTGCCAGTGTCATGTCGTGTCAGGTAGTTTTATGTGTGTGAGGGGGAAGGGGGAACCGGAGAGAACACAGGCAATCAGTGTTTAACTATCAAACTCCTCAACATGCTAACCAGGGTATGCAAGCGGTGAAGGCATGTGTTCCATTGACATGTGTTTATGTTTTTCTCTGTGGGGGAAGGGAGGGGTGTATTCCTCAGTGCTCAGCCTTTCCACCGTCCTTTAGACAGCTGATTAAAGCATGAGCATCAACTCTGCAGCCTCCAATTTCCCCCGGTGTAGGAGTCACAAAAAGCTGAATCAATAATTGTGATTTCTGCAGGGATGTGTTTTTCTTTCAGTCAGAAAATGTATGTGAATATTTCTCGGCACAACTAGAGCACAAGCCACAAAAATATTTCAGTCAATCCAGGGAAGTTGGGTGGAGGAGGGGGGAGGAGATAAAACAGGATGCAACCCTTTGCTTGTGTAGGATCATGGCAGGCACATGTAGGATACCAAAGTGGTGGGGGGGGGGGGGTGGGAAGGGCAAGAGTAATATCTAAGGTGCATACTGAATATGATTTACAGCATCATCTGAGAAGCGCAGTGGCGAAATGGGTGAAGAGCACAAGAGGGAGTGTCCCCAACTTGTGGGCCAGTAGAGTGGGCCCATAAATATACCCTGCAGAGAGTGCAAAAGGGATAAGTTGCTACACATATGCAGTAAGTTCAAAGGTTGGTGATAACAACTATAATTTTTTATGGAAATGAAAAAAAAATCAATAGCTCACATCTAGAGGTCACCCCGAACACACATACCAAGTTTCAAAGTGATAAGATCATAAATGTGCCCTGAAGGGTGTGTGAAAGGGAAATATTGAGGTCTGACTAAACTAACTTCAAAGGTTTTTTGACAAAACTGTAAGAAAATCGATAGCTCTCATATATGTGTCACCCCACACAATCACACCCAGTTTTCAAGAGATCCAATCATAAATGTGCCCTGCAGGGTGTGTCAAGGGGGAAATATTGATACTTAACGACACTAAGTTTTTACTAAGTTCATCAAAGGTCATTGCCAATGGCAACTATTTTTGATGGAAATGGAAGAAAATCTTTACCTCCCATCTAGAGGTCACCCCAAACAAGCACACCAAGTTTACAAGCGATTCAATCATAAATGTGCCCTGCAGAGTGTGTCAAAGGGAAATATTGATGCATAACTGCACCAAGTTCATCAAAGGTCATTGCCAATGGCAACATTTTTTGACGTACAAGGAAGAAAATCAATAGTTCCTATCTAGAGGTCACCCCAAACAAGCATACCAAGTTTCAAAGTGATACGATCATAGATGTGCCCTGCAGGGTGTGCCAAAGGAAAATATTGATGCACAACCGCACTAAGTCCATCAAAGGTCATTACCAATGGCAACATTTTTTGATGCACAAGGAAGAAAATAAATAGCTCCTACCTAGAGGTCACCCCAAACAAGCATACAAGGTTTCAATGTAATCCGATCATAAATGTTTCTTTGCCAGCTGCAATATTTTTTGATGGGAATAGAAATGAAAGTGTCAATGACACTGTAGCTTAACTTGTCTGTGTGTTGTGTTTGATGAAGAGGATAATGTTCAATGTTTAGGAAAGGATTATGAAATAAGACAAAAATTGTGATAATTGGGAATATGTTAATTTCTGTTCCCTGTATGCCATGTTTTTACTAAAATAATATGAGGTGTACACTGTACTAAAGGGTGGAGGGGTGGGTTAATATGACCTCACAGTTTATGTATGTGGCCCTCACAGTTAACTTATGTCAACGAAAGTTACCATGTTACAGTGAAATTATTCCAAAATGAGTCGCCTATCAAGTTAAAATCCCTTCATAAATATAGCCTATAGACTGCGCTAAAGGTTTTCAGGCTTCAGGCCTGTGTAGACATGACGGTTAACCGATTACTACTAAAAGGGGACATCCTCATCTCGACATTATGCTGAGTCATTCTACTGAGTTACAATGAAATCCCTTCACAAATACGACCTAAAGTTTTTCATGTTTTGGGCTCGGGAAGCCATCATGGATGACAAGGGGACAATGTCATCTGGGCATCAACTGGAGTGATCCTACGAAGTTACAATGAAATCCCTTCAAAAATGTGACCTGTAGACTGTGCTAAAGGTTTTCAGGCTTCGGGCCCCTGAAGCTGTCACAGTTGACCAATCATAACCAAAAGGAGATGCCATCATCTAGGCATTATATGGAGTAAACCTAACAAGTTACAATGAAATCCTTACATAAATACGACCTATAGACTATGCTAAACGTTTTTGGGTTTTGGGCTCGGGCAGCCATCAAGGCTGAATGATTGCAACCAAAAGGGGACGTTCTCATCTAGACATTATTTGGAGCCATCCTACCAAGCTACAATGAAATTCCTTCATAAATATGACCTGTAGACTGTGCTAAAGGTTTTCAGGCTTTGGGCCCCTGTAGCCTTCACAGTTGCCCAATCGTGTCCAAAAGGGGCGTTCTCATCTAGACATTATATGAAGTCAACCTACCATGTTACAATGAAGTCCCTTCATAAATATGACCTGTAGACTGTGCTAAAGGTTTTCGAGCTTCAGGCCCGGGCAGCCATGATGGCTGAATGATCGCAACCAAGGGGGTATTTCTCATCAGGGCATCATCTGGAGCGATCCTACGAAGTTACAATGAAATCCCTTCATAAATATGACCTGTAGACTGTGCTCAAGGTTTTCGGGCTTCGGTTACCTGCAGCCGTCACAGTTGACCAATCACGACCAAAAGAGGATGTCATCATCTAGGCATTATATGGAGTCAACCTAACATAAATACGACCTATAGACTATGCTAAAGGTTTTTGGGCTCGGACAGCCATCAAGGCTGAATGATTGCGACCAAAAGGGGACGTTCTCATCTAGACATTATTTGGATTCATCGTACCAAGTTACAATGAAATCCCTTCATAAATATGACCTGTAGACTGTGCTAAAGGTTTTCGGGCTTTGGGCCCATGTAGCCGTCACAGTTGACCAATCACAACCAAAAGGGGATGTCATCATCTAGGCATTATATGGAGTCAACCTAACATAAATACGACCTATAGACTATGCTAAAGGTTTTTGGGCTCGGGCTGCCATCAAGGCTGAATGATTGCGACCAAAAGGGGATGTTCTCATCTATACATTATATGAAGTCAACCTACCAAGTTACAATGAAATCCCTCCATAAATATGACCTGTAGACTGTGCTAAAGGTTTTCGGGAGCTTGGGCAGTCGTCATGGTTGACAGATCACGACGAAATGGGGAAGTTCTCATCTAGACATCATCCGGAGTCATCCTACCAAGTTACAATGAAGTCCCTCCATATTAAATATGAACTGCAGAATGTGCTAAAAGTTTTTGGGTTTTGGGCTTTGGCAGCCATCACGGTTGACAGATCATGACCAAAAGGGGACGTTCTCATCTAGGCATTATACAGAGGCATCCCATCAAGTTACAATGAAATCCCTTCATAAATACGACCCGTAGACTGTGCTAATGGTTTTCGAGTTTTGGGCTTGGGCAGCCACACCGGTTGACCGATCGTGATCAAAAGGTGACGTTCTCATCTAGACATGACCCCAAACCTGCATATGAAATTTCATGACGATCAGACAAGAACTATGGGGTGTAGCCTGTGCAAAAGGAAAATGTGAACAGACTCACAAATGCACAGACTCACAGACTAACAGACTTCCGCACACGTGATGGCAATAGCTTATCTTGACTTTGTCAAGTTAAGCTAAAAGTCGATAGTTCCCATCTAGAGGTCATCCCAAACAAGCATACCAGGCTTCATTGCAATTCGATCATAAATATTCCCTGTATTCAAAGAAATCCGATTATAAATGTGTCGTGTAGGGTGTGCCAAAGGGAAATATTGAGGTGTGACTAAACTAAGTCCAAAGGTCGTTGCCAGCTGCAATATTTTTTTACGGGAATAGAAAAAAATCGATAGCTCCCATCTAGAGGTCACCCCAAACAAGCACACCAAGTTTACAAGCGACACAGTCAAAAATGTGCACTGCAGGGTGTGCCAAAGGGAAATATTGATGCATAGCTGCACTATGTTCATCGAAGGTCATTGCCAGCGGCAACATTTTTTGACATAAATTGAAGAAAATCGATAGCTCCCATCTAGAGGTCACCCCAAACAAGCATGCCAGGTTGCAAAGCAACCCGATCATAAATGTGCCCTGTAGGGTGTGCCAAAGTGAAATATTGAGGTCTGACTTAGCTAAGTTCAAAGAACGTTGCCACAGCAACATTTTTTGACGAAAATGGAAGAAAACTTGTAGCTCCCATCTAGAGGTCACTCCAAACAAGCATGCAAGGTTTCAAAGCAATCCGATCATAAATATGCCCTGTAGGGTGTGCCAAAGGGAAATATTGAGGTCTGACTTAACTAAGTTCTAAGTTTTTGACAGAAATGGAAGAAAATCGATAGCTCCCATCTAGAAGTAACCCCAAACATGCACAACAAGTTTCAAACCGATCTGATCATAAATGTGCCCTGTAGGGTGTGCCAAAGGAATATATTGATGCCTGACTAAACCAAAGTTCAATGGTTGTTGCCAGAGGCAACATTTTTTGACGGAAATGGAAGAAAATCAGTAGCTCCCATCTAGAGCTAACCCTAAAAAAGCACACCAAGTTTCAAACCAATCTGATCATAAATGTGCCCTATAGCGTGTGCCAAAGAAATATATTTTTTGACGAAAATGGAAGAAAACTTGTAGCTCCCATCTAGAGGTCACCCCAAACAAGCATGCCAGGTTACAAAGCAACCCAATCATAAATGTGCCCTGTAGGGTGTGCCAAAGTGAAATATTGGGGTCTGACTTAGCTAAGTTCAAAGAACGTTGCCACAGCAACATTTTTTGACAGAAATGGAAGAAAATTTATAGCTCCCATCTAGAGGTCACTCCAAACAAGCATACCAGGTTTCAAAGCAATCCGATCATAAATATTCCCTGTAGGGTGTGCCAAAGAGAAATACTGAGGTCTGACTAACCTAAGTCCAAAGGTCGTTGTCAGCTACAATACTTTTTGACGGGAATGGAAGAAAATCAATAGCTACCATCTAGAGGTCACCAACAAGCACACCAAGTTTCAAAGTGATCCAGTCAAAAATGTGCACTGCAGGGTGTGCCAAAAGGAAATATTGATGCATAACTGCACTAAGTTCATCGAAGGTCATTGCCAGCATCAACATTTTTTGATGGAATCGAAGAAAATCGATAGCTCCCATCTAGAGATAACCCCAAACAAGCATACCAAGTTTCAAATCGATCTGATCATAAATGTGCCCTGTAGGGTGTGCCAAAGGAATATATTGATGCCTGACTAAACCAAGTTCAATGGTTGTTGCCAGAGGCAACATTTTTTGACGGAAATGGAAGAAAATCGGTAGCTCCCATCTAGAGGTAACCCTAAACACGCACACCAAGTTTCAAACCAATCTGATCATAAATGTGCCCTGTAGCGCATGCCAAAGAAATATATTGATACCTGACTAAACTAAATTCTAAGAATGTTGCCAGCAGCAACATTGTTTGAAGGAAATCGATAGCTCCCATCTAGAAGTTACCCCAAACAAGGACGCCAAGTTTCAATGCGATCCACTCAAAATTGTGTACTAAAGGGTGTTCCAAAAGGAAATATTGATGTATAAATGCAATAAGTTCATCAAAGGCCATTGCCAGCGGCAACATTTTTTGATGGAAATAGAAGAAAATTGATAGCTCCCATCGAGAGGTAACCCCAAACAAGCATAACAAGTTTCAAACTGATCTGATCATAAATGTACCCTGTACGGCGTACCAAAGGAATATATTGATGCATGACTAAACCAAGTACAATGGTTGTTGCCAGAGGCAATATTTTTTTAAGGAAATTGAAGAAAATCGATATCTCCCATCTAGAGGTCACCCCAAACAAGCATACCAGGTTTCTAAGCAATCCGATGATAAATGTGCCCTGTAGGGTGTGCCAAAGGGAAATATTGAGGTCTGACTAAACTAAGTTCAAAGAATGTTGCCAGTGTCAACAATTTTCAACGGAAATGGAAGAAAATCGATACCTCCCATCTAGAGGAAACCCTAAACAAGCATACCAGGTTTCAAAGCAATCTGATCGTAAATGTACCCTGTAGGGTGTGCCACTAAGTTTCAAAGCAATCTGATCATAATTGAGACCTGTGCGGTGTGCTAAAGGAAATTGTGGACATACATATGTTCGTACGCCCACCCGTACACACGTACGCTGACGGACGACAAGTGATGGCAATAGCTCAGCTTGACTTTGTCAAGTTGAGCTAAACATCATTTGCCCGAATTACACATTAATAATTGGTGTGGATAGACAACTGTCTCAAACAAGCTTTTTCTGGATCAGTGAATCTGCTGAACTGCACGTTTGATATGAAAGGTTAGTGAACACTCAGCGATGCCAATTTCGAAAAATACATCAAGTCAGCGCAAAATAATCAGGTTGTCCATCAGAGGCACAGTGCATTTTGTTGCCCCCACCCCAAAAATTCTGGTTGGACATAGTGCAAGCACTATTCACCTACAATCTAACGTAATTTGAAAATAATATGAAAAAAATAAAGGGTGTAGTTTCAAAAATAAGAGAACTCACCTTAATGCTTTCTTCTTCAAATAGTAATTTTTGGCAGCACAGAAAGACAGGTTGTTCTGGTGTACTCATTCTAAAAGCCATTATTAGAATACAAGTGAACATGTCCTTTTCCAAAACCTCTCTTTTAAAAACCAGGGGTGTGTCGGTAGGTGGTTATATGACCATTTGCTAGTTCCATATAAATCTTACGGGTTCAAAACGTTTGCGACAACATTTCTGAAAGAAAAGTTTTCATTATACAGTGGAATCCTGTTAATTGAACAACCACTTTGCCAATGAAAATTATTCAATTAACAGGAGTATTCAATTAACATAGATTGTGTCTCTTTCCGTATTCTAGAGATAAACTTAGCATTTATTCTATTATATCTAGTTTAATAGAGCTCTGTCAAACAAGATATAATAGATTAAATGCTTGTATTGGATATACTGAAGCCAAATAGGTCGATAAACAAAGGAAAACTGGGCGGAGTCAGGGTAACTTCTCGACAGGCTACAAGATTTTTTATTCAATTAACAGGAGTTTTCTCTTCAGCCTATATTCAATTAACAGGTCAAATTTGTACTGGAGGTATGGTAAATGGTTTTGTGTTGGGAAATTATATTCAATTAAGAGGGTTATTCAGTTAAGAGATATCCAATTAAGTGGGCTCCACTCTATTCAAACATATGAAAATTTGTGTCAAATGAGGTGAATTGGTATAGTATGGTTGGAATGTATCTATATCCCCACTGACACTGTAATTAAAGGTTTATTACCTTTTGACCTGATGTATTTTATATCAATCAAGGTTAACTACAGGCCTTAAGTAATTATTGATGAGACCAACCATGTTTGATTATTTAGAGTTTTTCTCTATCTGTGGAGAAGCCCTTTATCTATCATATTTTGCTGCCATATTCATCTATCAAAGGTTGTTTTTCGAGGTTTGTTTTCATATCAAAGATACAGTACATGCGTATTATTATATGACTATGTAATTTAGCCACTAAATATCACTACTGTTTGACAAATTTTCCCAGGTTCTTGGAAAATCCAGTGTGGAATCTGATTCCGTATCACTATAATAGTATAACAAACTATTTATGGGTGCATTCAAATCTGCATAATTAACTGTTTCAGTCACAGAGAGCACTTTACTCCAAGCTGGAATGGGTGCGCTCGAATCACGGTCCGTGTCAAAAAGTTGACTGTTCACTTTGTTACATATTCATGCACACCGAAAGATTTCCTGGAAGTGTACATATAGTACAAAAATAAGTGGAAACAAAAATAGTTCTTTTTCACTTCAATCCAATTTACAGAAAAAAGGTTGGAGGAATTGTTAATGCTAGCGCATGTGATGTTGAACTATAGGTCATATAATAAACCTTTTACCGCTACAGTGATCTGACATCAACTTGACGTGATACGACGAACCAAATCACTTCACTGTAGTGGTAATATGTATATATCATAATATAAAATGGAAACTGTACAGAACAAGCCAAGACCAATACCGGGTCTGGACCTGCGTCGCTGCATGCAATTGAATCGGCAAACAGGAAGTGGCTGCATGGCAGATCTGAAAATTGCATACACGATACAACTGATCATTATCAGGCTCCAGATGAAATATAAAATCAATCCCTTGCATAGAAGCCGAGAAAAATTGACGAAAAATGTTAAAAAATTTATAGTAATTTATATATTTTTTATACTTACCAATGACCTAGACATAGCTGGTGCTAACTCTTAAAAATATAGGGCCAAACACAAATTTTGCCCACCAATCCCCAAAATTTGCATCTAAAACCAAAGAAAACATGTCCTAAATGGCCCTCCATACTTCACCTCTACTGCGCATGCGCAGTGTCAAGGACGTCCCGAAATTGGCGCCATTAATCATTCTTATAACCAGTGCCTGGTAAGCGCTATGTACTCAGCGGGGAGGTATGAGTTCCCAACTCCTGGGAGGGCCATCCCCGTCTGGGTCATTGGTAAGTATAAAAAATATATAAATTACTATAAATTTTTTAACATTTTTATACTGTACCAATGACCCAGACATAGCTGAATAGGCAAAAGGCTGGATGGCCTAGGACATAGAGCAAGTTCAAATAAGCACAATTATAAAAAATAGAGTCATCCCCTTGAGGGGAAAAGGAGTATTAGGCCTTACCTGTATCTTTCTTATTTATGATAAATTAGAAAGAGACAACACCTTCCAAAATTGAGCATCATAACATCCATGTACTCTATTAATATCCAGTATAATCCTTATACTAATAATTTTTAAAGTAAGCCAATAAATAAAGTTAGTCTAGAGAATAGAGACTCTTTATACTCCTTAAAAGTGTCTGAGGATTGTATAATAACGCCCGTTTGACACGTGATATATTCAAAAGCTATACTTTAAAAACTAAGACCTGAATGAATTTTTAAAACATAAACTTATCACTTAAAAGCCATCCCAGTAACAGCTCAGAATTACTAACACCGGAGGAGGTATCCCCTTGTTTTTCATAATAAAACAGGTGACCCAAGGGAACACCCTCTCCCCCCCCCCCCCTTCTCCTTGCCCTGGGTCAAATAGCCAAGAGCGAAGAGGGCAGCAGGACGAAGTCACTGCCGGAACAGAAAGCCTACCTAGCTATAGTAGCAACTGTTAAGTGAATGATATTCTGAGCAGTAGATAATAGACCTAACAATGGAGGCCTCCAGAAATGGACTCAATATTTCTGAGATAAAAATTCATGAATGTGGATGGCTGAGCCCAATGAGCAGCCTTCATAAAATCTATAATAGCGACACTATTAATGTAAGCCCAAGATGTAGAAAGAGCTCTTAATTCATGAGCCGAAATATCAAGCACAAACTGCTGAGTCAATGATATACCATGAGCAGTACCGATAGTTAGTTGAATCCATTAGCAATAGAATGGAGCGTAATGTCCTTCTATTAGGCATCAAAGACAGAAGAAGCTTACGTCCGTACTAATAAACTGATATCTGTTTATAAATACATAAACTCTAACTGGACAGAGTAAAGGCCTATGCCCGTACGAAGACGGAAGGACCTTAATAACAATAAGTTCCGGATATTATTAGGAGCCTGATTCTTAACCAAAAATCCAACATTAGTAGTAAAGGAAATAGTGTTTCCGATACTACGAAAGTGAGAATCATCCACCGATAGTGCATGAAGCTCACTGACTCTTCAGCAGAAGAGAAGACTAAGAGAATTACTGTCTTAAATGGTCAGAATTTGAAAACTACTGTTTCCAAAGGCTCAAATGATTACTTAGGTAAATAAGACCCGAAGCTAAATTCCGTATAGGAATTAATCTAAGGATTCTAGGTCTATTTATCAAAAAGTTCCTAACTGACTTAGATAAAGAGATCTAAGACTCAATTGTAAACTATCATAGAGTACATAGGTATGAGATAACATAGACCTATAACCTTAATAGTAACAGGCTGCAGTTGATCTTGTCAAACAAGTATACTAGAAAGTTGCAATGTCTAGTATGGAGGGATCAAAAATATCAACATAATGATCCCTACACCAACGACGGAAAAAACCTCCACTTTAGCCGCATAGTATAGCGAAGAAGAGGTTCTCCTACAGTAAGAAATCGCGTCCATAGCTCGTCCTGTACAATGCTTGCCGTGCAAGAAGGACCACACAACGGAATACGTGAAGGTTGAGACCTTGCGGGTTGTGATGAAGTTGACACGATTTCCCCAGCGAAAGAAGATCCTCTCATGGAGGAAGTTTTCGCGGTAAGTCCCACAGTAGACGCCTGAGTAAATTTACCCACGGTCTCTGTGAAGACAGAGATGCTATCAACAGAATTATATTGTGGATGTTAATCTTAGCAATACTTGCTGAATCAACAGCGCTGGAGGATACGCATATCCTATCATTCCGTCCTATTAGACCAATAGAGCGTTAACAACATAAGCTCAGGGATCCGGACATGCAAACACATACGTCTGCAATTGAATAGTGAATTGTGTTGCAAATAAATTATCATTGGGCGCTCCCATTGATAGCAAATCTGATTGAATACTTGTTTGTTGAGAGTCCATTCTGACGGCAACAAGCAACCCTTACGTGAAAGGGAGTCTGCTAAAACAATCAGACGACCCGGAATATAACGGACCGAAGCAGAGCTTGGTGTACTATAACAAACAGAAGGATTCTTTCCGTTAAATTGAATAACGGAATCGAATGAGTGCCTCCCTGGTTCCGGAGATACGCAATTACTGTCATATTATCGGACAGGATTTGGACATGCGTTTCTGAATGATGTTCATCGAATGACATAGTGCAAGCCTAAATAACATTATTCCCTGGAAGATAAGTGCTTGCCTAGAAACTGCGGAACCCAAAGACCCTGGCACTTCATGTCCGTTGGGATCAATATTGTACCCCAACCTGTTTGACTGGCATCCGTCATAATCATAAAACTCGGATCCGGCAACTGCAGTGGCACTCTCTGAGTCAACCACCGAATGTTTGCCCCAGTCTGAATCTCTTGATACACTTGATAGACAGGAGAACGTGTATATCGAGCAATTCATAGATTGCTGAACAGTTGCCGTCGAAGAGAAGCTTCTCCGAGACCGAAGCGACTCTGAGAGAGTTCTTCACCTTACTATCCACGCGCGTGGATGTAGCTAGGGCTGCGTCATGTCTAACCAACTCCAGGTTGCCACTGAAGGGCGGAGTTATATGTGGAAAAATTACTTCCCTTGAAAAAATTCACATTGAGGATCATATCCTGGAATTCTTTCTCTTGAAGACGTAATGATAACGCCTCAGTAAGGTGGTCTACGTATGATAAAGCGTCTAAGTTAAGTCTATTAGACATCATTGTCGTTTCCAACATCGTGGATGGAATTGACATAGACGGCGAAAAAGATAATTCCCAGTCTTCAACCCCGCCGTCTAGACGCATATGAACTCTCGGTATGCCCTGTTCTGCCAAAATAAATTATTTCCTAGAATTGATAAAGGGCAGAATAGAGCATTGCGGACAAGAAACTAGACTATCATGCTTGGTAGCAAGCTTATATATAGCGTCATTAAATAATTCGAATGTTCTAATGACATTATTGGACTGTGTCGGTAAGTCAGGGACAATGTCCCTGAACCAATCCAAAACTCCGTGTCCAATGACGCTATTAGTCTCTTATCCAGCATCGCAGCAATGTAGTCCGATGGAACAACCTCTGGAAGATAATGCCGGAAGAAATGTATGGCAGCTTCCGTTGTTCCGAAAGGGAAAGCTCGAAATCGTCCGAATCCCTTTCGCCATCCTGTCGGACCCTATAAAGTGTTCGGTCGTCCGAACTGATGCAAAAGCGGAGCGCACCGACCCAGCGCCGTCGGATAATTCCTGATCCGACCGAGAATCTGTCGATTGCTGGGATGCTGTGATAAACTGTGCTAACTTGGATAGCATGTCCGTCACTGAGGCCTGTGGAGAAGCGGTCTTATGATGCATTGCTGCTGGAAGCTCCATGTTCGTTACCCCGTGCATACTTCTATTATGCAAGCGAACGGAGTGTATAGGCCTCGTGTCCCTTGGCTACCGGATGGTGTGACCTGTTCGCCGTGGAATCAATGAATGACGAAGCTGGCCGGATACTCGAGGTCAAGTAGCCAATGTGTGGTCGTGTGCGCTGCTGTGAGGATGAGGAAGCATTATCGACAGTCTCTCGGACTGTAAATATAACGGAGCGTCCCGAGCGACGGACATATGCTCCGAATGCGAAATATCTGTACCACAACATCCGGTCCCATAAGTTGTTGAACGAGAGAGGGAACTCTCTCACTCGCAGCCCGGACGGACCTGGACGAGCTAGGATCCGGACTAACAGGCTTCCTCCAATCTGTCGTCACTGGGTGTGTACTAAAGTTTATTATAGTGCTCGCATCACCCAAATCTACTTCCTAGACCGCAACGGACGAACCTGACTGCCGAACCATTCAATGAATGGACGCTATACCGGGTGAGCTAGCGAATGTCAACTCCGTCAATCCTACTAGGGACCTCTTAGGCGATTGACATATTCCATGAGCACTTATTGCCGTTAGCTCTTCATTAACTATGATGACAGAGGCACACTTTTGAAAGACATCTCCGTAACTTTGCGAACAAGAAACCAGACATGCTTGTTAATAGCAAGCATATAATAATATATATAGCGTCGTTCAATAATTCGAAAGTTTGCGTGACATTATTGGACTATGTCGGAACTGAGGGATGATGTCCCTGAACCGAACCAAAAATTTCTGTGTCCACCGACGCTATCAGTTTCTTATCCTTATTCTGGTATGACGAAAGAAACTCTAGAAGATAAAGTCAGATGACATACACAACAGCTTATGTTGTTCCGAAAGGGAAAGCTCGAAATCCTCCGAATCCCTTTTGGCATCCCGTTGGACCGGATGAAATTTTTGGACGTCCGTACCTGCTTCCGCGGAGCGTCCCGACCCAGCGTCGTCGGATAATACGTGATGCGACAGATTCTGTCGTTGCTGGGATGCTGCGATAAGCTGTGCTATATGGGATAGCACGTCTGTCACCGAGGCCTGTGCAGTAGCAGTCTTACGATGCTTTGCCGCCGGAAGCTCCGTGTACGTTGACTCCCGCACACTTTCTTATGCGAACGTCCGGAGTCTGCAGGCCTCGTGTCCCTGGCTACCAGATGGTGTGACCTGGTCGCCGATGATTCTCTGATTGGCGAAGCTGACTGGATATCTGAGGTCACGTAGCCAAGAGCGATCGTGTGCGCTACCATGAGGATGAGGAAGCCTTATTGACAGTCTCTCCGGACTGACTATATATCGGAGCGTCCCGAGCGGCGGACGTATGCTCCGAATGCGAAACATTTTGTACCACAACATCTGGGGCCAGATGTTGTTGTACGAGAGAGGGGCCTCTCTCGCTCGCAGTCCGGATGGACCTGGACGAGCTAGGAACCGAACTAAAAGGCTTCCTCCATTCTCTCCTCTAATCCGCCGTCACTGGGTGTGCATTTGGTTGATTTATAGTGCTCGCATCACCCAAAACTCCTTCTAGACCGCAACGGACGAACCCGGCTGCCGAACCATTCGATGTATGGACGCTACACCGGGCGAGCTAGCGGACGTCAAAGACCGTCGAACCTACTAGGGTCCTCTTAGGCAATTGACGTATTTATATGAGCACTTTTCCGCTAGCTCTTCATTAATTGTGACGACGGAGGCACACTTTTGGAAGACATCACGGATACATCACCCTGTTCTTGATCGTCTGAAATAGAGATTGATAAAGTAGAGTGACCCTGCAGGGAAAGGACCGGAATGGCCAATTCCCCACTAACATACCGTGACACACGCTTCCCATGTTGTCATCGAAATTAACACATACAGAACAGGAGTTAGTGCGAGTACACTGACTACATATACAATGATTATGAAAGTCAGAGGAAGATTTCCTCTTATTACAATTGAACAGTATCCTTTCATTGTGAAAAGAAAACACAGTCCTAGTACTCGCACCAACCCCTGACAATCAAAATACATAATAACATGATCCATTAACATAGAAAAAATAATTGAAATCAAAAAAAAATTTTGAAAAAATATTTTTTCAGAACAGCCCAAGTTTCTGAAAAGTAACGTTGAGCCCCAATGAATCCCAAGCCTAAGTGTGGACAAAAATTCTAAAAATATTTTAAACAATTTATGCAACACTTACGAACAATAATAATGTATGTAGTTATGATTAAATTAACATCAAGAAATTATTTTCAAGAAATCCCCCCTCACACAGAGGGCTATTGTAAATGTAAACAATAAGTGTAAAAACACTAGAACAAGACTCCAGGCACCCTGGCCCAAAATCAGTTACCAATAATACACTATCTGATGCAAAACAGAGACTTCCAGGGAAGAAACTGCAGAACATCAGATGGTAGATGCAGAACACTACGCCTAACCACCCATAGGTGAAGACGTAAACATGGGGAAAAGAACAGAATTCATTCTGTTATCCAGCTAAAACTCCCAAGAAATTTTAGTAATAAAATTACAGAAAATATGCCAAAGGCATGGGAGAATAGCAAGAGGGGACTTAAAGGAAAGGGAGAGAGGAAAACACTGAACAAGCAGTGTAACTTGATAACAAGAATGACCACAACAGGCTGTTGCCTCGAAAATAGGTAACTTAACATAATTTCATTAAAAAAAGTTTAAGTTACAGCCCTGATAATTTTCTGTCACTCATTTTTCCTCTCCTCCTTCTATATCCTCCTTAGAATCACCATTTCTCTAATATTTATGTGTCTGGCATCATTTAAACTGAGATTTACAAGCACAAAGATCAGTCAGATGTTAACTGATGAAGGGCCAAACAAAGATTGATTAATGGCGCCAATTTCGGGACGTCCTTGACACTGCGCATGCGCAGTAGAGGTCAAGTATGGAGGGCCATTTAGGACATGTTTTCTTTGGTTTTCGATGCAAATTTTGGGGATTGGGGGGCAAAATTTGTGTTTGGCCCTATATTTTTAAGAGTTAGCACCAGCTATGTCTGGGTCATTGGTACAGTATAAAAATTTCAATGTTCAGTGGGTACAGTAAAATTTCAAAGTATCGGCAAGCAGGAAGTGGCTGCACGGCAGATCTGAAAATTGCTTACACGATACAACTCATCATTATGAAGCAGCAGACCAAATATAAAATCAATCCCTTGCATAGAAGCCGAGAAAACCTTGACGAAAAATTTCAATGTTCAGTGGGTACAGTAAAATTTCAAAGTACCTGCAAACAGGAAGTGGCTGCATGGCAGATCTGAAAATTGCTTACAGGATACAACTCATCATTATGAAGCAGCAGACCAAATATAAAAACATTCCCTTTCATAGAAGCCAAGAAAACTTTGACAGAAAAAGTGTTTCGGACGGACTGACGGATGGACTGATGGACAGACGGACGGAGTCGAGTGGTTACTAGACCTGCTCTGCCACTGGTGACGCAGGTAATAATAGCATTGTTTTAAACTTAACAAATGAATTGATTAGTAAAGACAGTGAATTACAGGACGATGACCCTCAGAGAGGTTTTTATAGCAGAAGGAGATAATTCTTTAAAAATGCCAATTTCATGTCCAATTGTGGAGTTACCTTCCTCAATGTGCTTCAGGTAACATTTAAATCCATGCAGTTGTCACACCTACCCAATGTCTAATGAAACTGTTTAAATTCTATAAAAGAGAGTCGTTTTTTTCTTCTTCCCTGTATTTCAGGTCAGTGTCACCTTTGGAGTATGCCAAAAGCTTGGATTCGGAAGGGGTTTCAACAGAAGAATTTTTGGTCTTTGTCCAACAGCAAAATTGGTCCAACGTGATATTTTTTAAAAAAGTAGCCAAAGAATTGAAAACTCTAGAGGAAAGTAAAATAAGCAAAGATACTGCAGATAAAACGATACAAAATCTATGGGAAGATGTCTGTAGCAATTTAGGGTTAACAGGGTCTTCTATCATGTCAAACGATCCTTGAATTGATGCCTTGGTAGCCCAAATAGATGGTCATCAGGCCAGCCCATCTATACCCAACTTGTCCCCATAAACCTTCTCAAAAAAGGAGTGCGCTAATTTTCTAATTTTGTTAAAGAGGGGACATTTATTGTAAGATTTACGGACCAATAGCTCATGGAAAATTTGTTAGATTTAGTCTCGAATATTCATGCTATGTTTGATAACTTATTAACTCAAGCCTGGGATGATGGCAGACATCGGTAGAATCATTAAACACCACAAATCTCCAGACAATCCAATTATCATTAAACTACAACACTGGGCTGACTTAGATGTGAACGCTGTGATAGAAGGGGTTCAATATGTGCTAAACAGTCATCAGCATCAGCATTTATGACTGAATGGAAGTTTTATGAAAGTTTTTACATACAGATTGGTTCGATTACCACCCCCCCCCCCCCTCCTTAAAGGTACAGGTCTCACAAAAATCACCCCCCTCACAGGTCCCAATTCATCGCTGCATAAGAAACAAAGATCAAATTTATTTGGCAAGAGCTATATAGTGGCTGGGTTCGCAAAATTGCATTAGGTATCTAATGAAGAATTTGAAAACATAGTCCTCGAAAAACAGGAGCTTGACAGATTCAGAAATTATTGTTAAATATTCTATGGTTTTGTCAGCTGCATATAATCATACTACTCACAGCCCAAAAAATGTTATCATGGTCGATTAGCACCAGAACTCTATCGGTTGGCAGATATACTAACAATCATACTATACCTCTATACCCCATTCACACAGCTGTAGGTCATACATGCAGTCTTCCATAAGCTTCCACCAACACCCCAAATCCTGGATCCACCACTGTACAGTTCGCAGGGCTTATCTTTCATCTAAATTTGGGAGAATCCATTTGAATTCTTGCAAAAATGTTTACGAGAATCCATACCTGCTATGAGTGTGCCACCATGAAGCCACCATGGTTGAACAAGATGTATTCTTATAGCACGTGTTAACCCTTTACCTAACACAGCTTTGTAATTTTTTAAAAGATCAACTAAATATTAAAAAAAAATAAACAATATTTATCAATAAAAACTTACAAATCTTGATGACATTGGAGCTTTCTCAATGAGCTATATTTGTACAATTTTATTGACAAAGTGGCAGGATATTCCAGGTCATGTTAGCCTTGTACTGTTTAATTTGCTGCTGCTTTGTTGGGTGAAGGGTTAATTGACACAATTCTTTTCATGTGAATACTAAAAAAGGTGCAGCAAGAATTAACATGCATTCCCACAGGCTTTGTTGCACAAATCATTGCGTGAATCGATTCTCGGATTCTCAGCGAAGTATACGCCCTGAGTCCTGGACCCAACCCACAGAGATAAGCATAAAATTGGTTCTGAAATGACATCCCTACCAAATTTTGTTTGACCCTTCATCATTATAAGTGATATATTCTGCAAACCAAAAGTGAATTGGACAGCATTTTCAGATTGCACAAATTCTGTAGACACAAAAGTGTCTTTTGCTTCTTGACCTGGTAAAATGAGAAAATTTAGGGGAAGTGGAAATGTATTTATTGTTGTTTAAGGTCGCATACTTATGCACAATGGCTAATCATGACCGTGACAGTTTTACGGGGTGGATGAAGCCAGAGTATCCGGAGAGAACCACCGAGCAACGATGAGCTGCTGCCAGCTCCCCAACATCGTAACTCTGCACTGCAGCAGAGACAGGGTTAGATTGGTTGAAGACATGCGCACCATCAACGGACAGTATGCCTTAGTACACGGCATCATCGTGCCCCCATGTGGACAATGGGGGGTAAGTGCCTTGCCCAAGGACACAGCGTGGGAGTCCGAATCGATCGCTCAGACGGTCACCCATCCGAGGACTAACCGGGCTCGACGTTGCTTAACTTCAGTGAAGCAGAAATGTAATTTGTTATATTTTGAAAACATTTAGGATTACATATGTAATTTATCTCCCATCTCTTACATATGGTGTCTTCTGTAACAAATGGATAGAGCAGTGATCCCTTGGTTGTCCCTAAAGTTCACTAGAGGTCAAAAGATCACAAAAATGGAGTAATTCGTGAAATGTGGGATTTCACTGAAACTGCTTTTTTTTCATGCAGGTTGAACTGATTTTTGTGAACATGTTGAAAAATTTTTCTAGTGCTGAAATGATTAATTAATTAACCTGCAGCTGCACCCGACCAGTTACAAACTTTTCCTTTTATGATTTTCTCTGCTGGTTAACTGGTCACTCATGACAGAAGTGTGTAAATCAGTTGTATTGGTGGATTCAGGAAAAGGAAAATTAACAGAATGCAAATTTTGTGTAAAAAACATGGGCTGATCCTCTGGCCCAAGCTATTTATGCAAGATTTTCATCAGATAATTTAGTCAGGTCCACATTATTGGAGCAAGATTTTAAGTCAGAATATGTAACAGATCAAGAGAGAAGTGTGAGAGCTGAGGTCAAACCGTTGACCTCTAGCCCACAAAGCATCTGATTTACCACGAGACTAAGAGGTCTGGACCAACCAGGGTGGTTGGTAAATGGCCTTTATACCTCGACCGTTACACTAGTGTCACGTTCTTTTGAGATTCACTCACTGTGAATCTCACCCCAGATTCCACCTCAGAGCGGCTGAAACATCTACCATGCTTCACCACAGCATCCACAATGCCAGCAACTGTCGAGGGCTGGTCTCAGCACCAATGTAACAGATCTCGAGATAAGTGCATGAGCCGAGGCTCGAACTGTCGAGCTCTAAAACACAAAGCAACCAATTTACCACGAGACTAAGAGATCCAGACCAACCAGGCTGGTTGGTAAATGGCCCTTATATCTCGACCACTGCAGAATATATTCTAAGATTTTTTATTGCCAGAATACAATCATTTGTATGAGTGGATGCACTAGAGATGGGTGGTATATTGTAAATACCTTTTGGTATCAGTATTATGCCAATACCAATGTAGTATACCGATGGACAAGCCAGAAAATAAGCAGACTGTCATCTGCAAAATGAGGTCCCTGAAGAGTGAATTTGGTGATGCTATCCTGCACAGCAGGGTAGCATCACTAAATTTACCCTCTGTGAACCTCAATATGAATCAAGGCCTCAAACCTAAGCAGAAAGAGGTACCCAGAGGATACATTGGCCTGCTGTATGGGTTAGTGTCAGCACATTCACCCTCTGGGGACCTCATTCTGCAAATGACAGATTGCTTATTTTCAGGCTTGCTGAGGGAATCTTACAATTCCCAAGTTTTGGTGTTGAAAAATATTCCTGACATTAGCTAAACAATAAAGATCAGACAGCAGAACATTTTCACAAAAGGCTCATAGGAGGAGCCCATGGTCTATGTCTTTCACAGGCACTCGTCAAAGATCATTTGATATAACAATAATGCCGAAAGAAAATGCCCAAAGGCTATTTTCTCTCAACTTTAATGTTACATGTACATCAATGCCCAATGACAGGTGTCTGTTATTTCCAAGATTTTAACAAATAATGCAGTTCTTATTTGTTAATCAACCTGTCCTATCCAAATACGAAAGGATTCTGACTGGTGGATCTGAAGAAGAAGATTTTTAAAGAAATTCCCTCATACTGCACCAAGTTAAAATTTGGGCTCCCTTAGCGAGCCCAAATATTAACCCAGGGGCTTGATTTGAATAAATTTGAATCTGCCCCCTCTAGAGATGATGTACACCAAATATGAAAGGATTCTGACTGGTGGATCTGATGAGGATTTTTAAAGAAATTTCCTCAAACTGCACTAAGTTAAACTTTGGGCTCCGATAGAGAGCCCAAATATTTAACCCATAGACATGATTTGAACAAATCAGAATCTCTTGTGTCTCTTAAGTGGTTGAGGTGAGATTATTTTAGGTGGTTTGAATTTGTTATTTAAAATTTGATTTATTATAAATAATTTGTAAAAAAAAATCACGACATCGACGCCGTAGCTGCGACGGGTGGTGCAATTTCACAAAATTCTAAGTTCATCCAGGGCCATAACTCCAAGAAAAATATTTGGAACAACACATGCATTGAACAGTGGCTAGACATCAACAAGATACACTTACATGCCAAATATAAAGTCATTCCATCAAGTATTTCAAAAGTTATTGAGTTTTGAAACTTGTTGGTCACAGACAGACCGACCGACATTCTAAGTTCATCAAGGGCCATAACTCCAAGAAAAATATTTGGAACAACACATGCATTGAACAGTGGCTAGACATCAATAAGATACACTTACATGCCAAATATAAAGTCATTCCACCAAGTATTTCAAAAGTTATTGAGTTTTGAAACTCGTTGGTCACAGACAAACTCGTTGGTCACAGACAGACCGACCGACCGACCGACCGACCGACAGACAGACAGACCGACATTGACACTTATAGAGCTGCTAGTCGCAGCTAACAAGAGGCTCCAAGGGGCTTTAATCGCTCACCTGACAAAGTGGTTCAAAGAAGTATTTTGAGACACATTCAGTTGTCATGGTTCATCAACACTACAGAGAAATGAAGTCATGAAATTATTCATAACTCTAGTGTCAATATCAGATGAATATTATCATAGGTCTTCCTGATTGCTTCCAATTTTATCAGCTTTCGACATGCACTGCCAAACTTCCAAGGGTTGTTGTGCCACTGTTAGTTTGAAAGGAAAATTTTATGGAAGAACACTAAGGAATGGATTTGAAGAAACTTGAACCTAACCTGTTTCTCTCCCCCTGTCTCCACCCCTACCCAAATATTAAGCCAGGCACTCAAATTAAACAAACTTGAATCTGATTCCCCTGGACATGTTATATACCAAATTTCAAAGAACTCTCCAATAGAGAGCCCAAATATTAACCCAGGGACACGATTTGAGCAAACTTTAATATGAAACTCCTCCACCCCTAGACATGTGGTACAGTTAAATCCTGTTAATTGAATAATCACTTTGCTAATGAAAATTATTCAATTAACAGGAGTATTCAAATTAACAGGGATTGTGTCACTTTGCTGCATTCTAGAGATAAACTTAGCATTTATTCTATTAATCTTGTTTGATAGAGCTCCATGAGCTCTGTCAAACAAGATATAATAGATTAAATGCCTGTACTGTATGCACTGAGGCCAAATAGGTCTATAAACAAAGAAAAACTGGGGAGAGTCAGAATAATCTCTCGACAGGTTACAAGATTTTTTATTCAATGAACAGGAGTTTAATCTATAACCTATATTCATTTAACAGGTCAAATTTGTACTAGAGATATGGTAAATGGTTTTGTGTTGGGAAACTATATTCAATTAACAGGGTTATTCAGTTAAGAGATTCCAATTAAGTGGGCTCCACTGGATACCAAATATGAAAGGATCTGACTGGTGGATCCGAATAAGAATATTTTTAAAGAAATTTCCCCATATTGCACTAAGGTAAACTTTGGGATCTAATAGAGAAGCCAAATATTAACACAGGGCTCCCATTTGAACAAATTTAAATCTGACCCAACTAGAGATGTCGTATACCAAATATGAGAGGATTTTGATAAGTGGATCTGAAGAAGATTTTTAGAGAAATTCCCTCATATTGCAAACACTAAGTTAAAATTCGGGCTCCCATAGGAAACCCAAATTAATAGCCCACCAACTCGATTTGAACAAACTTGAATCTGATTCCCCTATAGATGTTGTATACCAAATACAAAAGAATTTTGACTGGTGGATCTGAAGAATAAGATTTTTAAAGAAATTTCCTCATATTGCACTAAGTTAAATTTTTGACACCCATAGAGAGCCCAAATATTAACCCCAAGACCAGATTTGCCAAAAAGTTGAATCTGACCCCCACCTAGGGATGTTATATACCAAATGTGAAAGGATTCTGACTAGTGGATCTGAAGAAGATTTTTTAAAAGAACTTTCCTCATTTTGCTCGAAGTTAAAATTCGAGCCCAAATCTTAAACAGGGGACTCGATTTGAACAAACCTGAATCTGACCCCCTAGAGACGTTGTATACCAAATATCAGAAGATTCTAATTGATGGTTCTGTGAAGAAGATTTTTAAAATGAAAGTGTCAATGACACTGTAGCTCAACTTGTTAAGACATGTACATGTACAGTATGTGACACAGCAATGACAAACATCTAGGTAATGACCTGATAACAAAGGTACATATAAAGTATTGTAACAGTCTGTACATAAATACTGGCGGTAGCCTGTAACAAATGTATAGGAAAAGTATTGTAAAGGTCAGATGCTAAACTAGAAAAGAAATCTTTGAGTCCCAGAGTGGGCCTGACTGAACCCCAAAATATTTGTTCTCATAGCACAGTGATAACAAAGGCACCCCAAAACTCACTAGTTCCTGCCCCAAGGTGAAAACAAAGGTACCCAAGAAGTTCTGTGAAGATCAGTTCATAAATACGAGCTGTATAGAAGTTGTGACAAAAAACTGATTGGATCTAATTTCGGTACAAAATGGCCAGTGGCAGCCATCTTGAATTTTGGACCACACCTAGAAACACTTGTTTCGTCCCAAGGTGATAACAAAGGTACCCAAAAAGTTTCCTGAAGATCGGTTGATAAATACAGCCTCTAGCCCGAGCCGCATTGACACGTGCACTTACAGTGTATAAGTAGCACTAAATAAATCAAAGTTCATCTAATTTGCATAATTTCTGCACGAGAAAAAAACCTGTACTATATGTGATGTATTCCATGTTACTAAACATTCATACAAAAATTTATTCAAATCAGAACTTTCATACAGAAGTTCTGTACAAAAGACTGACTGCATTAATTTTGGTACAAAATGGCTGCTGGTGGCCATCTTGAAATTCAGACCACACCCCAAAACACTCATTCTCATCCCATGGTGATAACAAAGGTACCCAAGAAGTTTCGTAAAGATCGGTTCATAAATACAGTCTCTAGCCTGAGCCGTATAGAAGTTGTGTACAAAAAACTGATTAGACCTAATTTCGGTACAAAATGGCCACTGGCAGCCATCTTGAATTTTGGACTGCACTCAGAAACAATCGTTCTCATCCCAAGGTACCCAAGACGTTTCGTGAAGATCGGTTCATAAATACAGACTCTAGCCTGAGCCGTATTGACATGTGTACTTACTGTGTGTAAGTAGCACTGAAAAAATTGAAGTTCATCTAATTTGCATAATTTTTGCACGAGAAAAAAACTGTATTATATGTGATGTATCCCATGGTACTAAACATTCACACAAAAAATTATTCAAATCAGCATTTTAATATGGATGTTCTGTGCAAAAATCTGTTTGCACCTAATTTTGTATGTATTGAATTTCGGACCGAACTCAAAAACAATCATTCTCGTCCCATGGTGATACCAAAGGTACACAAGAAGTTTCGTTAAGATTGGTTCATAAATACAGCCTCTAGCCCGAGCCGTATTGGCATTTGCACTTACAGTGCTGAAAGTAACACTAAATACATCAAAGTTAGTCTAATTTGCATAATAAACGCACGAGAAAACAAGCCAAGACCAATACCAAGTCTGGACCTGCGTTGCTGCATGCAATTGAATCGGTAAACAGGAAGTGGCTGCACGGCAGATCTGAAAATTGCTTACACGATACAACTCATCATTATGAAGCAGCAGACCAAATATAAAATCAATCCCTTGCATAGAAGCCGAGAAAACCTTGACGGAAAATTTCAATGTTCAGTGGGTACAGTAAAATTTCAAAGTATCGGCAAACAGGAAATGGCTGCACAGCAGATCTGAAAATTGCTTACACGATACAACTCATCATTATGCAGCAGCAGACCAAATATAAAATCATTCCCTTTCATAGAAGCCAAGAAAACTTCGACGGAAAAAGTGTTTCGGACGGACTGGCGGACAGATGGACAGATGGACTGACGGATGGAGTCGAGCAGTTACTAGACCTGCTCTGCCGCTGGCGACGCAGGTAAAAACCCATATTATATGTGATGTATCCCATGGTACTAAACATTCATACAAAAAATTATTCAAATCAGCACTTTCATATGGAAGTTCTGAGCAAAAATCTGATCGCACCTAATTTTGTACAAAATGACTGCCAGCGGCCAACTTGAATTTCGGACTGGACCCCAAAACACTTGTTCTCGTCCCACGGTCATAACAAAGGTACCCAAGAAGTTTTGTAAAGATCAGTTCATAAATACGGCCTCCAGCCGGAGCCGTGTTGAAGGACAGACGGACGACGAACAACTGGCCATGGCATAAGCTAAAATTGGGCTTCGCCAAAGTTGAGCTAAAAATTCTCTCATATTGCTCCAAGTTAAAATTTGGGCTCTATAGAGAGCCCAAATATTAAGCAATAGACTTGCTTTTGAACAAACTTGAATATGAGCCCCCAACAGATGTTTTATACCAAATATGAAAGCATTCTGAATGGTGGATCTGAAGAAGATTTTTTTAAAATAGGGAGCCCAAATATTAATCCAGGGATCCGATTTGAAAAAAACTTGAATCTGACTCACCTGGACTTGTTGTATAAGAAATACGAAAGGATTCTGAAAGGTGGATCTGAAGAAGAAGATTTTTAAAGAAATTCCCTCATATTGCACTAAGTTGAAAATTTACTCGATTTGAATATATTTGAATCTGACCCCTCTAGAGATGTTGTACACCGAATATGAAAGTATTCTGACTGGTGGATCTGAAGGAGAAGATTTTTTTAAATGTAATAAGTTAAACTTTGGGCTCCAATACTGAGCCCAAATATTAACCCACAGACACTATTTGAACAAATTAGAATCCCCCCCCCCCCCCCCACACACACACACACCCAGAGATGTAGTATACAAAATATGAAAATATGAATTGACTGGTGAATCTGAAGAAGAAGATTCTTTTTTAATTTTGTAAAATAATTTATGTGTGCTATCAGACTAATGCCCCTTGTGGTGCCCCCTGTGGCTGTGGCAACCTTATTTGAACAAATTGGAACTGACATATAAGAACATGCATATCAAATTTGATTCAATTTGACCAGTGGTTTATGATGAAAAGTTGATAATAGAAAGTTCACTCTGACCAGGTCAACGATGGATGGACAACAGACGGATGGACAGAGGATGATTAAGAGAAAGTGATCACTTAAGCTCCCCGACTTTCAGTGAGGTGAACTAAAAAAACAAATTTAAAAAAACAAAAATATTATTTGCTCTTGACTGAATATGAAACATGAGCAAGATAAATGCTGGAGTTTGCTCTAGTACTCTCATTTTTTTTGAAAGAGGCTTCCGACAATCAACCAGTTAAGTTGAATATGAGCATTCTGGTTCTCATCTATACATTTTTGTGAGATGACTATATGACGGCTGGTACCAAGTGATGTTCTAGTGAAAAGATTTGAAGGAAATTGAATCGGACAGCCGATTTTGAATAGAACCGAATATCCAACTTTTTCTTTTTTTCAGATACACTTGCTAACATAGATACATGTAAATAACATTCAAAATTACACAATAGCTAGGTAGACATTGTACATCTACTTGTGGATACGCACATATGTATGAGTTGCTAGTACACTAAATTGGAAATTTAGATAGGAAATCTTAGGGGTTTTTCGGAGGACAATTTTCATTTAATTACAGGTTGGTGCACAGATGAGGGTACAGAGATGAGGGGTAGTCATAATGCTGCATCAGTTAAGAGATTATGTAATATGTCACACCTTTGTTTGACCGTGATTGTTCTTTTTTGACTTAGGGTTTGTAATGGCATAGACTCTATGTTGCAAAAGTGCTTCACTTTTGCAATTTAT
Source organism: Pictodentalium vernedei (assembly GCA_031216915.1). Taxonomy (NCBI): domain Eukaryota; kingdom Metazoa; phylum Mollusca; class Scaphopoda; order Dentaliida; family Dentaliidae; genus Pictodentalium; species Pictodentalium vernedei. Next base: position 445,939,833 of record CM062292.1, read on the forward strand.
TTATTGTTGTTTAAGGTCACATACTTCTGCACAATGGCTATTCATGACCACAACATGGAGATAAAGTCAAGGTCAGTCAATCGTTTATACCCCATGTTGCCTATTTTAGAGGACTCGCACCCCATGCATTAGTGACTGGGTCCTATTTTACCAGTGAAACAGAGCTTGTTTACCACAGTAAACAAGCACTGCTTCACTTCCCAGGGTTCCCACGGGGGTCACTTAGGCAATGAAACTTTCATAGGTTGGGTGACATTTTCTCACTCTGCAGGAATAGACAAACAGTTTGTAAAGAATTAAACATAAATCTGTAATATCGTGGTCAATTTGAGTTTCACTTCGGTCACATGAACCTAGTATAATAGTTTGAGGGGATATATCGATCAAGATGTTATATTTTTCTTTTAGAGTTTACAATAACCTCAATAAGATTGTTCTTGAGATTGAACAATTGTAAAATAAATGATTTCGAATCTTCATAAAAACAATCAGTCAGCAACTTTTCTATCTTCTTCAAATTTTTGGTGTAGTTATCAGCTGTATAATTTTCAATAAACAAATTATACTCTATCCCGAGAATCGTGAAGAATGATCCGTGATTCCAAAATATTTTTTGTGTCAAAGATTATTCACAACCCAGTTTAAATCCAATCTATATTGCCTGGGATTTCTCAAAGTTTACTTTCAATCCAGAATATCGTGCAAATATTTCTACCGTATCTAAGGCAGAATTTTAAGATTTCAAGTCATCACTAAGAAAGAGGGTAGAATCATCTGCATCTTGACTGATAAGATATTCCCAATCATTTATATTAATGCCTTTAATGTCAGGGTTATACTTTAGAGAAGCACTCAAGAACTCCTTGCTGAGAATGAAAAGATAAGGTGACAGTGACAGTGGATCACCTTGTCTAACACCTCTCTGTAAAGTGAAAGATTCTGAACAATGACCATTGTTGAGTATACGACTATAAACGTTGCTTACAATGTTCTAAACTACCTTAGTATTGATGGACCAAATTTTAAAAATCTTAAATTTTTTTTTACGAAAGTCCATTCTAAAGAATCAAATGCTTTTTCAAAATCTAACATGATCAAAATTCCTGGGATGCTGAGATCTTCCATCTTCTTGATTACATCAAAGGTCAATCATGTGGATTCCCCTATATACCTCCCTTTTGTGAAACCTATTTCGTTCTCGGATATTAACTTTGGAAGAATATTTTTAATGCGGTTAGCAATTGCAACTGATCCTCTTTTAACATCAACATTCATTAAAGATATTGGCCTCCAGTTTTTAATGTACACTTTTGGCTTGTTTGGTTTGGGAATACACATAATAATGCTCCCCCTCTGATTGATTGAAAGTTCTTCTAAATTATAACCATGAAGCAAGGAGTTCAGAAGAAACGTCCCAATATCTTTCCCAAAACATTTGTAAAATTCCACTGTAAAACCATCAGATCCAAGGCTTTTATTATTTTTCATACTTTTGAATGCTTTTACACATTCATTAGCTGTGAGTAAACCTTCCTGTGATTTGCTCTCAATTTCACCTAAAAAATTTAAGAATGGGTTATTTGGGTCAAAAAACTGATTGCCATTGGAGTTAGAATACTAACTTAATATTCAAAATCAAACTGAATCTCAAAGTTTCACAGGAACCTATTCCTGAGCCCTACTACCTACTCTAAAAATGAAATATTTGTAGGATATGAGTGAAGAATATTTTCAGAAACTTTATATTATCACTCAGTGTGCAAAATTTGACGAGAATTCTCGTTCCGTTCACATGGTGGTTAACGGTTCGCAAATTTAAATATATTTGAACAGATGACCAGTTAGCCAAAAGTTGCAGCTTGAATGGTAAACTCTGAGTAACTTAACTAGTAGATTGCCAAGCTTTCTCTCAACCTCAAGATTTGTTAACACAGTTTGTCTTGTTACAATTAATGGGAGAGAGCCTATCACTCTCCCATAAATTGTAACAATACAAATCGAAGGAGCTGAAGTAATTTTACTGCCAAGATAATATGAAGGACATCCACAGAATATAAAGACTTTAACTTTATGTACCTGCAGTTCAGAATAAAGCCCAAATATGGGCTTCTAGCACTCTACTTGTTAACCAACCCTTCTTATGTCTTGATAGATTTTTAGACTTTTGCATTGAGAGACTATATATATTTCAATTCCACGCAACCTATGAATATTTGTTAATGATAAAAAGGCAGTTTCCCAAAACTTTTATGCAGCTGAGCGTTTGTTTAGCCATCTCCAAACCACGTGAACGGTCAGAGTCATTTATAAAATTTTGCTCACTAATTATACTTCATATTCCTTACCTGACAACTGATGAAGTTTCTTTCTTATTTTGTAAATTACAGACATGGGCATCACCTGGAAAAGAAAATTCACTTCTTTGAAGAAGAACAAAGGAATTTGAAATGGGTTCACCTCTTCATAATGATGTCAAAATAACAAACTTTCATCTTGCCATTTTTCCCCACCATGCCACCAGAAATTTAACCCTTTACCCAATGTAATGGCCAAATCCGGCCAGCGCGCCACTATTCTCAGAAATCGCCAATTAATTTTCTTTCTTTTTTTTTAATTTTTTTTTCGCAAAAACATAGGTTATGACCCCTCATTGGAATGAGCACATCGAGCTCGTTCCAATGAGGGGCCATAACCTATGTTTTTGAGATAAAATTTTTGAAAAATTCATTATTCAAGAATTTGTTTTTGCTTGTGTCGTCTGCTTTTCATGTTAGGTAAAGGGTTAATCAATTGAATCTTATGTTCGCATAGGGCTTTAAAGGTTAAGGTGTGTTTAGAACACATCACAAAATTACTGTAGATATGATTTATTTAAAAAAATAACTAGAAAGTGTTTTAGCACACTAAAACATATGTCTCCCCTTCCTTTTGAGGTCAGAGGTCAAGGTCACATGCAGTTCATCAAGGTAGCGGACATGCAGTTTCATGGTGACACATCCACATGTCAAAAAAAAAATTCTGGTCTGGACAATTACTCCCTATTTAAAGTTCATAAATTTGACCTTGAGGTCAAGGTCACATGAAGGTCATGATGACATGTGCGCTCATTGTGATACATCCACATGTCAATCATATAAGTCTTAGGTCAAAAAACAAGAAAGTTCTGATCTGGAAGAATTATTCTCTATTTGAAGTACATAAATTTGACTTTGAGGTCAGAGGTCAAGGTCACATGCAGTTCATCAAGGTAGCGGACATGCGGTTTCATGGTGACACATCCACATGTCAAAAAAAAAAATCTGGTCTGGACAATTACTCCCTATTTAAAGTACATAAATTTGACCTTGAAGGTCATGATTACATGTGACATGCGGTCTAATTGCGATACATCCACATGTCAAATATCTAAGTCCTAGGTCAAAAAACAAAAAAGTTCTGGTCTGGATAATTATTCCCTATTTGAAGTACATAAATTTGACCTTAAGGTCAGAGGTCAAGGTCACATGAAGGTCATCGAGGTAGATGACATGTGGTCTCATGGTGACACATCCACATGTCAAATAACCAGGTCCTAGGTCAAAAAACAAAAAAATTCTGGTCTGGACAATTACTCCCTATTTGAAGTCCATAAATTTGACCTTGAGGTCAAGGTCACATGAAGGACACGATATGTGGTCTCATGGTGACACATCCACATGTCAAATAACCAAGTCCTAGGTCAAAAAACAAAAATATTCTGGTCTTGACAATTACTCCCTATTTGACGTACATAAATTTGACCTTGAGGTCAAGGTCACATGAAGGTCACAATGGTATGCGACACACCGGCTCATAGTGATACATCCATGTGCCAAATATCTAAGGCCTGGCTCAAAAGACAAACAAGTTTTGGTCCAGACAAAGTTTCCTTGAAAAAAGCACAAATCTGACCTTCAGATCAAAGGTCAAGGTCACCTGAAGGCCACAATGGTACGCTACACAATGGCTCATGGTGATACATCCACATGCCAAATATCTAAAGCCTGACTCGAAATACAAAAAAAATGTTCTTGTCCAGACAGTTTCCCTTAAAAAAGAGCATAAATATGACCTTCAGGTCAAAGGTCAAGGTCACATGAAGGTCACTATGAAACATTGCACACCGGTTCATGGTGATACATCCACATGCCAAGTATCTAAGGTGTAGGTCAAAAGACAAAAAAGTTATGGCCCGGACAAAGTTTGTGTGATGTTTCCCTTAAACATAAACATAAATCTGACCTTCAGGTCAAAGGTCAAGGTCACATGAAGGTCACTATGGTACACTGCACACCGGCTCATGGTGATACATCTACATGCCAAGTATCTAAGGCATAGGTCAAAAGACAAAAAAGTTATGTCCCGAACAAAGTTTGTATGAAGAAGAAGAAGAAGAAGAAGAAGGAAGAAGAAGAAGAAAGAAGAAGAAGAAGAAGAAGAAGAAGAAAGAAGAAGAAGAAGAAGAATATGCACTAAAACAATATGTCTCCCTTCTGGGAAGGGGAGACATAATGCCACTGTTGAGTCATTGGCAGTGGCATTTGTAGTGCTGTGGTAGAATGATACAAGAGCATCTTATTCTATATTTTCCTGATGTGAATTCTCCATGGCCTGGCATTTTCAGGAGAGCGATTTATTCGCTCACCTACTGCTTGCCTTAAATGAAAGTGTCAGTGACACTGTAGCTCAACTTGACAAACTTGAACTTGATAGTTATAAATGAAATGGCAAAACTGAAGATCATTGGTACCAATGTTATTTGGTGAAATTTCCACATAACAGCATTGTGTGTGCACAAAGTCAGAGTAATCCAGGCATTTTTAAATGTAAACTGTAAGACTGGCTAAAGAAAGAACGATGATACAACACAAATGCAGTAAGTTCAGAGGTTACTGTAAATGGCAACTTTTTTCACAGAAATGAATGCAAATCAATAGCTCTTATCTAATGGTCTCCTAATGAGCACACCAACTTCAAAGACAATCCTGTGATAAATGCGGCCTGTAGGCCATGTCAAAGAAGAATGTTGAAGCACAAATGCAATAAATTGAAAGACTGTTGGTAACAGCAACAGTTTTTGACGGAAATGAAAAGAAAATCAATAGCTCCTATCTTTGTCACCCTGCATAAGCATACAAAGTTTCAAAACAACCTGATAATGAATGCACCCTCTGGGGCATGCCAAAGAAAGATGTTAATGCACAAATGCACTAAGTTTGAAGGTCATAGCCTGTGGCAATGTCTTTTTATCACTTTTTTATGGTAATTCATAAATATACCCTGCAGGGAGTGCAAACAGGATAAGTTGCTGAACAAATGAAGTAAGTTCAAAGACTGGCGATAACGACAATAATTTTTTATGGAAATGAAAAAAAAATCAATGGCTCACATCTAAAGGTCACCCCGATCATAAATGTGCCCTGAACGGTGTGCCAAAGGGAAATATTGCAGCGGCCACATTTTTTGACAGAAATGGAAGAAAATTGATAACTCCAATATAGATATTACTCCACACAAGCACACGCAGTTTCCAAGCGATCCAGTCATAAATGTGTCCTGCAGGGAGTGTCAAAGGCAAATATTGATGCAATGTATTGCACAGGTGAAAATAATCATAGAAATGTTGTGCAGTCAAACCTGTCTTGGCAGACCACTATCTTGAGAGACCACTGTGGCCATGCACCGATTGATTTCACTCCATAATGGGCCTGTCATGAGAGATCACCTGTCATGAGAGACCACCTGTTTTGAGAGACTGCAAAACTGTGACAAAAACTCAGTCTTTCACCTGTTTTGAGAGATACGAGAATCATTTTTTTTCAATTTCAGAGTATTAAAATCAATTAGGATCAATGAAATGTGTGGGATACGAAGGCATTTTCCCTCAGTACACAGCGTCATCGTGCCCCCATGTAGGCAATCGGGGTGAAGTGTCTTGCCCAAGGACACAACGCAGTTGCCGCAGGTGGGATTCGAACCGAGGACCTCTCGGCTTGCAGCCTGCACCTCTACCAACTGAGCCACCGCGCCCCCAGTTCAGAAGATATAGAACCATATTCTAAGTCGCTGTACATGTTACTGAGCTCGTGCAAATATACAAACGAAATATATACAGTATCTTACAGTCCAGAACATCACTTATAGGCTTTTTGAAACACATATGTTTTGAGATCTTTCTTGAAAAGGTTGACATTTGACAGTCTTTTTAGGTGTTCTGGTAAACTATTCCACAGGTGAGGGCCAGCAAATGAGAATGACCTTTATCTATTGACTAAAGTGAATTTTTTTATTTGATTGGTTGATAGATACGTGGTATGAGACCATATTCATTGAAACCCACGATACGTCCACCCAGCCACTGACAAATTTCCCATACCCAGGGGAAGCCTCGTTCCGAAATCTACAAATTGTCCATACCCCATATAATTTTTTTATACTAGTCATATCGGCATATTTTCACAAAAACTCTTTTGCACAAAAATTCCATAGAAACCTGTATGCCTCAACAATGGAAGATAAAAGATCTCATGCTGTGTGTGTTCACACATGAAATAGATTGTACTTCTAAAATGGAAAGTCAATAGATAAATTTGTTACCCCGTGTCTGATCACGTGGTACGGGTTTTTACCTACCCGAAGCCAGCCGTATCCCATGAGGCCGAACATGGGATACGGCTGGCTTCGGGTAGGTAAAAACCCATACCATGTGATCGGCCGAATGGGATACAGCTGGCTTCGGGTAGGTAAAAACCTATACCACGTGATCAGACACGGGGTAACTAATAATCTCCAAATGTCTTACACCAATGTTTTGGAACATGTAGCAGCATTTTACCATCGGACCTCAGGTTGTATTGACACACATTCTTGATATTAAGGAGTTCTTCTAAATAGGCTGGTGACATGTTGTTTTGTGTCTTAAAAACTAATAATAAAGTTTTGAAAATTATTCTGTACTTTACTGCAAAGCCAGTGCATATCCCTCAGAACACTGAGAACAGGAGTGATGTGTTGAGATCGTGATACCCTACATACCACTTGGGCTGATGCATTTAGTACCATCTGTAGGCGAGAGTACTGATATTGTGGAAGGTTGAACAGTAAGGCATTACAATAATCCAAATGTGAAGTTACAAAGGCATGAACTAGGTTTTTGTTGAGTCTTTGGTGAGGAGCTGTCTTATCTGTTCAACTTTGTATAGACCTCTGAAAGCCTTATTGCACATATTTGTAACATATCTGTCCATAAACATGGTAGAGTTGAAGAAGGCACCAAGATTATGTTCACTGTTACTTGCACTGATGGCAGAATCTCCTACCTTCACTGAATTGATGTCAACTTTAGTGAGTTGTTGTCATGAACTAATTATTAGGAATTCAGTCTTATCATCATTTATCATTAATTTGTTTGAAACCATCCATGTGCGAATGTCCGAAATACATGATTCAATAGTTTCAAGAGCTTTAGTTTGATCCTTGACTGATGTTCAAAAAGAGAAATAGACTGGGTATCATCAGCATAACCATGGACGTCAGGCACGTGAGATTCAATGATGGTGAACATTTTTGAAATATAGAATAGAAACAGGACAGGACCAAGGCAACTGCCCTGTAAGACTCCACATTCAAGATGGAAGTCTTTTGACAGATTACCATTTATTGATACATGCTGCTGTCTATTCTTGTGGTATGATGATAGCCAGCTAGCTGAAACACCATTAAGTCCAAAATCAGAATTCATTGTCTCTAGCAGAGTTTTATGACAAACAGTGTCAAAAGTAGCACTAAGGTCTAAAAGAACAAGCAATGTTACCCTTCCAGACTCCATATTAAGGAGGATGTCATTCTGAACCCTGAGTAATGCCATTTCAGTGAAGTGAAATTTTCTGAATCGAGACGTGTTGGCCAGTAATGGAGCATGCCTGTCACTATGTAACATTAGTTGGTCAATTGCAGCTTTTTCACACAGCTTAGAGATGAACGGTAAGTTACTCACTGGTCGGAAGTTTTTAAACACAAGTTCCACACCTTGTTTCTTCAGAAGAGGATTAACAATTGCTATTTTCCACGCATCAGGCACACATCCTTCTAGCAGAGAAATGTTGATGATTTTTGTGATTACAGGAGCCAAAGAGTCTACACATGATTTGACAATAGATGTTGGCATTGTGTCGAGTTGACATGAGGCATTTGAGGATTCTTTTATTAATTTGGTTACCTCGTGGATTTCTAAAGGTCGAAAAGTTGAAAGCTCTTTTTCTGATGGTCTCTGTTTGATGTCAATTTTGTCTACTTAATGTTTTTTCCTGAATTAATTTTATTTTTTTGATGAAGAATTCGCCAAATTGATCAGCTAGCTTTGATGGATCATCGTGTGGTGGAAATGACACACTTTGTTTTTCTGTACACAGATTTTTAACAACTTTAACTTTAAACAGTTTTTTGCTGTCACCATTACAAGCTTCAATACATGTTGTGCAGTAAGATTTTCTGGCATCTTTTAGTTTGTTGGAGAACAGATTATGAATAGCCTTAAGATCATAATCTCAAAACGTTTTTCAATTTATGTACTTTTAACTGTAATTTCTCAAACAATGCCTCTGCACTTGTATTTCAACTGAATTAAAATAAAATAAAAAAATGTTGAAAAATCAATTCTTTTCAATTTTTGCTTCAAATATTCTCTGGTTGATCATTCACTGACTAGCGAAAATCTCAAACCTCTAATGAGAGACCACCTGTCTTGAGAGACCACCCCTATTGCCAAGCAAAAGTGGTCTCTCAAGACAGGTTTTACTGTATTTGTATATAATTTTTCGCATAGAAAACACCATACTGTCTGGCACCCTCAGCCCCATTATCAATTTACATTGCTACCAGAACAGGTGATGACTTGTGGTTTGGGTGACAGAAGGTCGCAATTATTAAGCTTTCTTTGATCAAGAAGAAAGGACAAAGAAAGGCAAACTGGATCACAAAAATACCTCATAAAAGAAATTAGGAGAATCTTGAAAAAGGTATAGTTTTCACCCACATACATTGTTAACATAACAGGGCATAAAAACTTAGCATCACTGTAATCAGTGAATAAATTATTATTCTGAGATGATTGATGGTAAACATACATTGTAAGAAATGGACACTGATATTTAGTTCACCCACATGTACCTCACAGAATTATATTATAGAAATCAATAAGCCTAAAGAAAATTAATCTTTTGATTCTCAGTCATCGCCCCATTTGTTTCTTCAGCCTACGTTCAACAAATTTATTTTGGAGGCAAAATTCAAAATGTATAAAACCATCATAGGGTGTGATTTTAGTGGCATCGCCTCGTGACCTGTGATGCAATATGTCGTATAAATTGATACAGTATTGTTATTCTCTTTGCCAAATGCGACACGATTCTCACATGTATGTACAAAATAAATATTTATTTAACTGGTTGAGAGCTATATCAGTTTTAGTGGTCTAAATTTGTTCATCAAAAATGGTTTTATTACAAATTATTGGAGAGTGCCAACAGGCACTCTCCAATAATCTGTAATATAACAAATTTGTATAAACAAACTATTATTTACGTTTGACTGAATACAAAACTTGAGTAAGGAAAATGATGGCTTTTGAACTGGTACCCTCATTTTTTTTTTTTTGGAAAGATCTGATTCTGGCTTCTAGCACTCAACCAGTTAAAAAACTGTGTTGTATGATTATCACTGCTACAAAAAAAAAAAACTTTCAGTGAAATAAACATGGAAGCTCTAGTATTTAATTTTATGCTTTCACAACTGGATTTTAGGTATCGGCGACCATTTCATCAGGAATAAAAATTAATGAAAGTATCAATGACACTGAAATTCAACTTGTTTAAGACATGTACATGTATAGTATGTGACACAGCAATGACACTTCTAGTTAAAGACCTGATAACAAAGGTACATGTAAAGTATTGTAAAAGTCTGTTCATAAATACTGACCGTAGCCTGTAACAAATGTACAGGTAAAGTATTGTAAAGGTGGGTGACAGTTAAATGCCTCTAGACAGAGCTGTATTGAAATGTGCACTTACTGTGTATAGGTAGCACTGAATAAATTAAAGTTTGTCTAATTGACCGCTGGCGGCCATCTTGAAATTTCGGACCACACCCAAAAACACTTGTTCTCGTTCCATGGTGATAACAAAGGTACCCAAGAAGTTTCGTGAAGATCGGTTCATAAATACAGCCTCTAGCTCGAGCCGTATTGACATGTGTACTTACTGTGTATAAGTAGCAATGAATAAATCAAAGTTCATCAAATTTGCATAATTTCTGCACGAGAAAAAAAAACGAATTATATGTGATGTATTCCATGTTACTAAACATTCAAACAAAAATATATTCAAATCAGAACTTTCATACAGATGTTCTGTACAAAAAACTGAGTGCACTAATTTCGGTACAAAAATGGCTGCCGGCGGCCATCTTGAATTCTGGATTGCACACCAAAACACTCATTTTCGTCCCAATAACAAAGGTACCCGTAAAGTTTCGTAAAGATCAGTTCATAAATACAGCCTCTAGCCCAAGCCATATTGAATTGTTGACAGACGGACAGACAGACGATGGGCCATGACAAAACCTCAAATTTGACTACGTCAAAGTTGAGCTAAAAATAACAAGAGGCCCCATGGGGCCTGAAGCACTCATCTTGAACAGAACACAATATAAACAGAGTCCAAGAATGAGTACATTAAGCAAGCCATCTCCATAGGCTACACTGTCAATCCTTGAGTCCCTCAGGAGTGACAAAAATAATCTGGGCATAATGCCTTTTCTTCAGTTGATCATAAAGTAAAATGTAAAGCTCCCCTATGAAGCCCCTTGATACAACCTATGTGGATTAATCTTAGTTACACACCTCTAGAGGGTACTGAATACGAAATTTTCAATTCTTCAGCAAAATGGCCAATTCCGGCTCCCATTGGGAGCCCAAATATTAACCCAGGTTCTCGATTTGAACACAGTTGAATCTGACTTCCCTAGAGATGTTGTGTACCAAATATGAAAGCATTCTGACTGTTGGATCTGAAGAAGAGAAATTTTAAAGAAATTTCTTCATATTGCACTGAGTTAAAATTTTGGCTACCATAGCGAGCACAAATATTAACTTGTGGATCCGATTTGAACAAACTTGAATTTGACCCCCTTAGAGATGTTGTATACCAAATATGAAAGCATTCTGACTAGTGGATCTGCAGAAGAAGATTTTTTAAGGAATTCCCTCATATCATATTGTACTAACTTAAATTTCAGGTTCCCATATGGAGCCCAAATATTAACCCAGGCACTCGAATTGAACAAACTGGAATCTGACCCCCCTAGAGATGTTGTATACCAAATATAAAAGCATTCCGACTGGTGGATCTGAAGAAGATTTTTAAAGAAATTTCCTCATATTGCACTAAGTAAAAATTTGGGCTACCATAGCGAGCCCAAATATATACCTAGGGATCTGATTTGAACAAACTTGAATCTGCCCCCCCACCCCTAGAGATGTTGACAGTTGTATACCAAATATGAAAGCATTCTGACTGGTGGATCTGAAGAAGATTTTTTTACATTACCCCCCCCCCCCCCCCTCCCCATTTTGAACAAAGTTCAAATTTGGACTTCTGTAGGAAGCCCAAATATTCACCTAGGGACTTGGTTTGAACAATCTTGAATCTGACCCTCATGAACAATGATGTATATCAAACATTAAAAGATTCTGACTGGTGGTTCTGAAGAAGAAGGTTTTTAAAAAATATTCCCCATATCACCCTATGTTAAAAATTCGGGCTCCTGTAGTGAGCCCAAATATGAACCAATGAGCTTTATTTCAACAAACTTGTATCTGACTCCCCTATCAATGCTGTATACCAAATATCAAAAGATTCTGATGATTGGTTCTGGAGAAAAAATTTTAAATTTTTTTTGGAAATATGCTGACTCAGCATTTTTTCGATGCCCATTACAGAACACCCTAACATAAATGATGGCAATTTTTTTTTTACTATTCAATTCTACTGGTCCTAAGGATACTTCATACCAAATAACAGCTCTCTGTTCCGTGCGGTTTGGGAAATATGGACGTTTGAAAATATTTCTATTTTTAGCTCCCAGGGTTCCCATGGGGATGCAGGAATTTTTTTTTTTTTGCATGGGTCAAGTACTTATGACCCAATAATACCACATACCAAATTTGGTTCAGACCGGACTATCGGTTCAGAAAATAGAAATTTTGGGCGGGGCCAAAAACCTTACCCCCCCCCCCCCCCATTACAAAGCCAAATATTGTGCTTCACGAACTTCGTTTGAACAAACTTGATTCTACACCTCAAAAGGAAGCTCCAAAGCAAATATCAAGTCATTGCATACACTGTTCTTGAGAAGAAGATTTTTAAAATATTTTGGAGCATTTTCGCCCCACTCCCTCCCTATGGGGCTGGGCATGTTGAGTTGAACAAAAATGCAATGCCCCTTTGGGACCATCACTCACACAAACTTTCACTTGAATTGGCCCAGTGGCTTTGGAGGAGAAGACCAAAACATGGTGATGACTGACAACGGACAGACGACGGAGGACGGATGGAGAGCGATGAGATCAGCTCAGCTTGACTTTGTCAAGGTGAGCTAAAAATCACCCTCTCTCATTCATTTAAAAAAAAATTGTCTGAGACAAGCCAGAGAATAAGCGGACTGACATCTGCAAAATGAGGTCCCCGGAGGGTTAATTTAGTGATGCTACCCTGCATAGCAGGGTAGCATCACTAAATTTACCCTCTGTGAACCTCAATCTGAATCAGGGTCTCAAACCTAAACAGAAAGAGGTACCCAGAGGATAAATTGGCCCACTGTGTGAGATAGCATCATCAAATTCACCTTCTCTGGACCCCATTCTGCAAATGTCAGATTGCTTATTTTCAGGCCTGGTCTGAGAACCAATTTTTAAATTTTGTTTGCCTTAACCAAAGCTCAGTGCAAACACTTTAAAATCTGAGGTGCTACTGAGAACCCATGCAACTTTGAAAACCACCTCACATTGTCACTGTCGGTCACTTTCAAAACTTAGAGGAGTGACATGGTTTAGAAATGAACAGGCCTGAAAATAAGCCATCTGACATTTGCAGAATGAGGTCCCCAGAGGGTGAATTTGATGAGGCTATCCCATACTGTGGGCTAATTCATCCTCTGGGTACCTCTTTGTTTAGTTTTGAGACCCTGATTCAGATTGAGGTTCACAGAGGGTAAAATTAGTGCAGGGTAGCATCACTAAACTCACCTTCTGGGGACCTCATTTTGCAGATGACAGTCTGCCTATTTTCTGGCTTGGAAATGAAATAATACACAAGGCGGCTCAACCTATTTTTAGTCTGGGATAGCAATCGTTTCTGTCATTTTTATTGAAATGTTTAAATGTGTTCTGAATTAAATAGTTTTCCTTGGGGATCAATCACCCTGTAATTCTGATAAAAAAAACCCTTCATTTCCCCCCAATTTCTTCATGAAGGATGACAACGATTGACTGAAGTTTATCAGCCATTGGTACATATAAACGATGAATTCATATTCTGATGCTTTTTGTTCCAGATTTGAGGCACAGCATGGGATTCAATCTTTATAATTTGAGGTTACATTTGGGATGACACTTTTCACATTTGAATACAGTAGAAAACTTGGCACTCTGCCCTAACTTTGCTTTAAACAGTATATCTTGGGATAAATAAAATAAATGTCTAGTGTGGGAAAATAAATTATTCTAATTCATAATTCTACTCATAAAATAAATTTTATATTTTCCGAAATAATACATTTATTCTATATTTATTCAATTTTGGATTACATTTAACAACACTGTGTTAGACTACTGAAATGCAAAAAGAACATTATTTCCAAACATTACTGTACAGTATTAATTAAAAAAAAATTGGCTCACCAAGATGAATGCTCTCATAATATTCATCAGCCAATACTGGTTCCATTATGGTACCAACAATTCTTATTGTTTCTTTTAAAAAACTACAAATATAAAAAAAATAATTTAAAAAAAACATGAAATATTATATACACAGTGGAACCTGTACATTAAATATACATCTTACCAGTGAAAAATATACAATTAACACTTTACCTAACATGAAAAGCAGACGACACTTGCAAACAAAATTATTGATAAATAATTTTTTTTCACTTTTGTGGCAAAACATAGCTTATGACCCCTCAATGGAACAAGCTCAACGAGCTTGTTCAAATGAGGTGTCAGCTATATTTTTGAGACAAAAAATGAAAAAAATAATGAAAACTGAATGGCAATTTTTGTGAGCAGTGCTAGGCCGGTTTTGGCTGTTACATTGGGTGAACAAGTTAACAGTATTCAAGTGATGGGAATTTGACGATTTTCCTTAACTCTAGTGGTAAACTGAACATTTATTCTATTATATCTTGTTTGGCAGAGCTCACAAAGCTAAGCTCTGTCAAACAAGATATATAGAGATTATTACCATTATGTGGATGTACAATATATGTATCTGAGTCGAGCGCCCGGTTCTAAGGGCAGATCACGACGAGTCGAAGACGAGTCGTGATCTACCCTTAGAACCCAGAGCTTGACTCGGATACATATTTTGTACATCCACATAATGGTAACAATCATTTTATCAATCTTAAAATATATTGGGGATAAGTCAAGAATGTAGACGAATATGTAACAAACTATTTATTCGTATGGATGAACAAAAAGAAAAAAAATGGAACTTGCGCGAAAGGAACGTGCTTGTATCCGCCCCCTGATACAAACATCTGTATCAGAGGGTCAGACACACGACAGTTGCGGAGTTAATACAGAGAAAATTACATGTTAATTGTAAGATAAATTAGATTAAATGCCTGTATCAGTGTGTAAAATTTGATGAGAACGCTAGTTCTGTCTGCATGTAGGTTATGCAAATTTAAATCGACGCGAATGGATGACTGTTTAGCCAAATATTGCATCTTGAATGGTAATGTCTGAGTAACATAACCAGTCTATCTTGTGTCTTGGTAGATTTTTAGATTTCTGCCTTTAGAGGCTATATATAGTTCAATTCCATGCAATATATGAATACTTGTTAGTGATAAGGAAGCAGTTTCCCAAATTTTTTACATAGCTGAACATTCGGTTTGCCATCCCTAAACCATGTAAACAATCAGTCGGTTAAGAGTCATTTCTGAAATTTTACACACTGTTGTATTCGATATACATGTACTCACTCAAGAGATTGAATAGATCTGTAAACATGGAGAAGTTAGTGACTTTCATAGCAATACTTCAATAAATGATAAGGTTTTATATTCAATTAAAAAGAATTAAAGTTCACTGTAACCTACAGATATATGCAATTAAGAAAGCAAATTTTTACTGAATAGTTTGGTGTTTAAAAATTACATGTAAATACTGTAACAAATCGAGTTATTCAAAGAAGAGATATTCAATTATTTATTTATTTAGTTATTAGTGTTTAGGCCTAAAAAAATAAAAAATCTGTTTCTCAGGCCCTCCCGCATGGTCCTTTTGGCTGCCGTTTGCTCTCGTTTTATAACCAATTTAAACTTGAAAAAAATTAAAATTAAATGGTTTATGTCTGATATTTTACCCAAGTTAAAAAAAATTGATGAATTTGTCCCTCGAGTGCAAGAAGGCTTTGCAATGCTTTAGCACTGCAAAGCCTTCTTGCACTCAAGGGATGAAATGCACCACCACCCATGCTATTCTGTAGATTATGAGGCCCATAACTTGAACCAAGAACATGAACTTTTGATGGCAAAGAAGTAATTACTGAACTAAAAAATAAAATAAAAAACCGCTCGCCCGCATGCAATTTCACAAATGATGGCCTGAGAAACAGAAGATCTACTTTGTGAGGCCTTAAGGTCACATATTTCTGCACAATGGTTAATCATGATCACAACATGGATATAAAGTGAAGTGTAGTCAATCGTTTATACCCATGTCGCCCTGAACTTGCCTATTTTAGAGGACCCCCACCCCAGGCTTTTGTGCATATATACAACCCGGTGCTTCATTTATAAAAATTTAGCTGATGATCATTTTTTAACCTGGTAAACTCATGTGTCGACATCACTGCCCACAAGTGGAATAGGACCAGTCCAGGGCGACTCAGTGTGCAAAATTTGACGAGAACGCTCGTTTCGTTTGCGAGGTGGTTACGGAAATTTAAATCTATACGAATGGATGACTAGTTAGCCAAAAGTTGCATCTTGAATGATAAATTCTGAGTAATTTAACTGGTAGGCTGCTAAAGTTTTTCTCAGCCTCAAGATTTGTTCACACATTTTTTGTCTTGTTACAATTAATGGCACTCTCCCATAAATTGTAACAATGCAAATCGATGGAGATTAAGTAAGTTTACTTCCAAGATAATAAGAAGGAAATCTACAAAATATGAAGTCTTCAACTGTAGATAAGTGCAGTTCAGAATAAAGTCAGAATATTGGCTTCCATCACTGTACCAGTTAACCAGCCTTTCTTGTGTCTGATGGATTTTTAGACTTTCACCTTGAGAGGCTATACATATTTCAATTCCACGCAATATATGAATACTTGTTACTCTCGAGTGCCTAATAATCATACATGTATGATTATTCTTTTTCGAACAAAATACACCCCTGTATGATCCTTATTTGACCCTGTATGATTATTAATTTTCAGCAATCGAATGTGCAGAGCAGCCGCTTATCTCCAGAAGTTCGCCAAAACAAAATTGTAAGGTACATGCACAAACAAACACAGGGTGCAATGGAAATGTTAACTAGTAGAGACCTGGAAGCACATATTTGGGCTTTACTGAAGTACTGTCTCCATAACTTTTAAGGCCTACTGGTAGTGCTTAGTGGATGTGCTTCATACCATCGCTGAAACAGAATTAATTAGTCTATAAGGTTTTGCCTTGGTGCAATTTATAGGAGAGTGCCTGTACTCTCCCATAGATTGCAACAAGTCAAATCTATGTGAAAATTATGATAACTGAAAGTAATTTATCCCTTTATCACTTCAAAAGCATCAGACTTCTGTGTTATAAAAACGGCTCTGAGCATACCATTGTTTCACCCTGTACTATTATTAGGCACTCGAGAGTAATGATATAAAAGCAGTTTTCCAATAATTTTTACATAGCCGAGCATTCGGTAAGCCATCTGCAAACCACGTAAACGGTCATTTGGTTAGAGTCATTTTTGAAATTTTGCACACTGCGACTGTACTGTAGATTTTATTATGATACATGGCACACCATCCATTCATAATACATATGTTTCCAAGTTTTTAATGATGAAAAACATTCAGTGGGCAAGAAATTATGTCCCAGATAAAGAAAATGCTTTAATTTTAGAGCCCAGAGAAACATCGTATTATCCAGTAGCTTTGACCTTGGTGTTACAAACCTTACAGTCATACACAACACCACTCATGATACACATGCTGGTAAGTTCCAGGGGTTATTTTGGGTATCTACAGAGGCCGAATATGGGACCATTTCCCAATGGCACTTAGGCAGGATTTTTCCCAATTCAAACCAAACATTTCCCAATCTCAGTCCTCATTCAAAAAAAAATTTAATTCTTAAAGGTCTAATTTTGACTTTTACTGCAACCAAAATAGGTACTGCAGCAGGGAGTTTTTAGATACTATTGCAAGTTACATCCGGGGAACCTTGTCAGTTGTTTCTAGTAGGGCTGTCACGATTCTTGAATTTAGGAATCGATTAATCGTTGCAAATAATTGATAATAATCGATTAATCGTACCTAGACGACACCCTTCTCCCTCTCCTTGAAGTCGTTAAAAATGAAGTTCATGTCAGTTGACCTGTCTCAAGTAAACATCGAAGACGATCCTCTTTTGGGTACATTCAAAGCTTTGATGTTCTGAACTTTTGAACAGTCAGTGTAATAATCAAGACCGATCGGCAGTTGCGAACTTCACAAGTTCGTAACTGCCGACCGGTCTTGATTATTACACTGACGGTTCAAAAGTTCAGAACATCGAAGCTTTGAATGTACCGTAAGACGAATGCTTCTGACGACTTCTTGGGGTTTAACGTCGACATTCTTGACCTTTCACCTTTAGAAACAATAGTTTTTTCATCATTTTTTTTTAATTATTAAATGTCTAGAATGGTGTACAGTAGAACCTGTCTAGAGAGACCACCCCTTTTGCCGAGCAAAAGTGGTCTCTCAAGACAGGTGGTCTCTCATTACAGGTTTGACGTTTTTGCTAGTCAGTGAATAAACAACCAGAGAATATTTGTTGCAGAAATGGAGAAGAACTGATTTCTCAAATTTTTTTTATTATTGTTTTATTTTAATTCAGTTTAAATACAAGTACAAAGGCATTGTTTAATAAATTAAAGATAAAAGTACATAAACTGAAAAACTTCACTGTTGGGCCGATGTGATGGTTACATTTTTGAACTATTGATTTCTGTGCACACTGCATTGATCTTAACTGGCTGAGTTACAACAATGAAGGTACCAGAACAAAAGCCACCTTTTTCCTTGTTCATGTTTCCTCTTCAGTCAAACACAAATATTTTGTCTGTGAGAATTTGTTTTATTACAAATTATTGGAGAGTGCCAACAGGCACTCTCCAATAATTTTTAATAAAACAAATCTTGAATAACAAATACAGACCACCAAAAAAAATCTAACCCTCAGCCTGTTTATTGATTTTAATACTCTGAAATTGCCAAAAACTGATTTTCTGGTCTCTCAAAACAGGTGAAAAACTGAGTTTTTGCCACAGTTTTGTGGTCTCTCAAGACAGGTGGTCTCTCATGACAGGTCCATTATAGAGTGAAACCAATCAGTACATGGCCACAGTGGTCTCTCAAGACAGGTGGTCTCTCAAGACAGGTTTTACTGTAAAATTTAACGATTCTTCGACAACGAAAAATGCTAATCGATTTCAGCGTGACCGATCAACAATCAATTAATCGTGACAGCCCTAGTTCTAGGCAAGTCTTGGCTGCCTACATACATGTAGCCTGATGTAGGCAGCCAAGACTTGCTTAGACACAACTGCAAAGCCACAGAATGTAGTCTATCACATAAATATCTTCATCATTTTAGTATAGGAACAATTTATTTGATAGAGATTAGAGAGACTGATCATTATTTCATGCATTGTTTGTAATAAAACATATATTACATGTACCATATTTACTCTATATATTGGGACACTCTATAATTTGGGACACACATTTTTTCCATAAAAATATATTTTTTTTTATGCTCCAATGTTTGGGACACTCGGGAGACTTGTTTCCTGTTGGCCCATTCACCTGAAAACAGTGCAAAATGCTCAATATTAAAGCTAAGTTTGTGTTTAATTTTCCTTTTTAAACAATAAAAAATTGATAATACATACTGATTTGTGTTGTTTTTATTTAAATCCGTTCCTAAGTTTTAATATTTACAGTCCGGACTGACATGAGGAAGACTATTTAATATTACATTGTGACAGTCTTCAACCCTTTACTGAACGCTAGTGGCAGATGACACTCATATTTATTTATTTATTGGTGTTTAAGGCCACATACTTATGCACAATGGCTAATCCTGACCGTGACAGTTTTACGGGTGGAGGAAGCCGGAGTACCTGGAGAGCAACGACTAGCAGCTGTGAGCTCTCCAACATCGTGACTCTGAACTCTGCACCGCAGCACAGACAGGGTTAGATTGGTTGAAGACATGCGCACCATCGACGTGCAGTACGCCGTACGCCTCAGTACACAGCGTCATCGTGCCCCCATGTAGGCAATCGGGGTGAAGTGTCTTGCTCAAGGACACAACGCGGTTGCTACAGGTGGGATTCGAACCGAGGACCCCTCGACTTGCACCCTGCACCTCTACCAACTGAGCCACCGCACCCCCATGACACTCATAAAAAGAATTCTTGTGTAACTAAAGATTTTCATTTTTTGCTTCCAAAACATAGCTTATGACCCCTCATTAGAATGCGATGCGCTCGTTCCAATGAGGGGCATAAGCTATGTTTTGGAAGCAATAAATGAAAATCTAAAAAAAAATTGGATGGCGATTTTCGTATATAGTGATGGAAAACGAATCACACACAACTTGATTCAGCATCAAAAGAAGACCAGGTTGTGTTTTTTCCCCATTTTCTAAGTTGTGGGCCATCTGTGAAAATATTTATTTTTAGCTGTTCCAATACATAGAGTAAATGTTTGTTTGTTTGTTTGTTGGTGGTTAACGTCACACATTTATGCACCATGGCTAATCGTGACACAACATGGAGATGAAGTCAAGTTTAGTCAATTGTTGATCAACATGTTGCCCATTTTAGAGGACTTTCACCCCAAGCATTGGTGACTGGGTCCTATTTTACTAGTAAAGCGGAACTGGTTTACCACAGTAAACAAGTGCTGCTTACTTCCCGGGGTTCCCACGGGGACATAGAGTAAATACGGTACTATACATGTAGTAGCTTTTGTATTAATGTTCTCAGTTCAATATGAAGGCAACATTTCTTATTCTCTT
Organism: Pictodentalium vernedei; assembly: GCA_031216915.1. NCBI lineage: Eukaryota > Metazoa > Mollusca > Scaphopoda > Dentaliida > Dentaliidae > Pictodentalium > Pictodentalium vernedei. The sequence continues at coordinate 445,960,427 of CM062292.1, forward strand.
TGTATGTTTCTTCTCCCAAACAAATTTCCAATTGAAGCCTTCATGACATGAATTTTCCCAACTTCATGGGCCCTGGACCCTTTCCCAAAAAGGACAGAAGAATCTCCGAGTTCTAGAGCTGAAATGGTTAAAGGGTTTTCTTGATCGATTAATCACATGGTTTAACCTCAGTTAACCGATTAATTGCTTGATCTAACAGGTAGCCGAATAAATGACACACCATTGATGATTTACAACATTAACCCTTTACCCAACATAACGGACAAATCCGGCCAGCGCGATATACAATGAAAGTGTCAATGACACTGTAGCTTAACTTGTCTGTGTGTTGTGTTTGATGAAAAGGATAATGTTCAATGTTTATGAAAGGATTATGAAATAAGACAAGAATTGTGATAATTGGGAATATGTTAATTTCTGTTCCTTGCATGCTATGTTTTTAATAAAAATAATATGAGGTGTACCCTGTACTAAAGAGCTGCGGGGTGGGTTAATGTAGACCTCACAGTTAGTGTATGTGACCCTCACAGTTGACGTATGTCAACGAAAGTTACCAAGTTACAGTGAAATTATTCCAAAACGAGTCATCCTATCAAGTTACATTAAAATCCCTTCATAAATATGGCCTGTAGACTGTGCTAAATATATTCAGGCTTCAGGCCTGTGAAGCCACGATGGCTGACCGATTGCAAATAGAAGGGGACGTTCTCATCTCGACATTATACTGAGTCATTCTAATAAGTTACAATGAAATCCCTTCACAAATACGACCTGTAGTCTGTACTGAAGTTTTTTGGGTTTTGGGCTCGGGAAGCCATCATTGTTGAATGATCGCAACTAAAAGAGGACGTTGTCATCTGGGCATCATCTGGAGTGATCCTCCGAAGTTACAATGAAATTCCTTCATAAATATGACCTGTAGACTGTGCTCAAGGTTTTCAGGCTTCGGGCCCCTAAATTATTATTTACTGATTTATTGATGTTTAAGGTCACATATTTATGCACAATGGCTAATCAGGACCGTGACAGTTTTACGGGTGGAGGAAGCTGGAGTACCCGGAGAGAACGATGAGCAACTGCCAGCTCCCCAACATCGTAACTCCGCACTGCAGCGCAGGCAGGGTTAGATTGGTTGAAGACATGCGTACCATCGACGTGCAGTACGCCGTAGTACATGGCTTCATCGTGCCCCCACGTGGTTGAGGCAGGTGGGATTCAAACCGAGGACCTCTCGGCTAGCAGCCTGCACCTCTACCTATGGAGCCATCGCACTCCCTCGGGCCCCTGAAGCCATCACAGTTGACAATCACGACCAAAAGGGGACGTCATCATCTAGGCATTATATGGAGTCAACCTAACATGTTACAATGAAATCCTTCCATAAATACGATCTACAGACTATGCTAAAGGTTTTTGGGCCCAGGCAGCCACCAAGACTGAATGATCACGACCAAAAGGGGACGTTCTCATCTAGACATTAGTTGGAATCATCCTACCAAGTTACAATGAAAACCCATCATAAATATGACCTGTAGACTGTGCTAAAGGTTTTCGGGCTTCAGGCACCTGTAGCCGTCACAGTTGCCCAATCGTGTCCAAAAGTGGACGTTCTCATCTAGACATTATATGAAGTCAACCTACCAAGTTACAATGAAATCCCTTCATAAATATGACCTGTAGACTGTGCTAAAGGTTTTGGGGCTTCGGGCAGCCATCAAGGTTGAATGATTGCAACCAAAAGGGGACATTTACATCTGGGCACCATCTGGAGTAATCCTACCAAGCTACAATGAAATCCCTTCATAATTATGACCTGTAGACTGTGCTCAAAGTTTTCGGGCTTTGGACACCTGTAGCCATCACAGTTGACCAATCACGACCAAAAGAGGATGTCATCATCTATCATCTAGGCATTATATGGAGTCAACATAACAGGTCACAATGAAATCCTTCCATAAATATGACCTTTTGCCTATGCTAAAGGTTTTTGGGCTCGGGCACCCATCACGACTGAATGATCACGATCAAAACAGGATGTTCTCATCTAGACATCATTTGGAGTCATCCTACCAAGTTACAATGAAATCCCTTAATAAATATGACCTGTAGACTGTGCTAAAGGTTTTCAGGCTTCGGGCCCCTGTAGCCGTTACAGTTGTCCAATCACGTCCAAAAGGGGACTTTCTCATCTAGACATTATATGAAGTCAACCCACCAAGTTACAATAAAATTCCTCAATAAATATGACCTATAGACTGTGCTAAAGGTTTTCAGGCTCAGGCAGCCGTCATGGTTGGCAGATCACGCCCAAATGGGGAAATTCTCATCTAGACATCATAAGGAGTCATCCTACCAAGTTACAATGAAATCCCTCCATATTAAACATGACCTGCAGACTGTGCTAAAAGTTTTTGGGTTTCGGGCTTGGGCAGCCATCACGGTTGACAGATCATGCTCAAAAGGAGATGTTCTCATCTAGGCATTATACAGAGGCATCCTACCAAATTACAATGAAATCCCTTCATAAATACGACCTGTAGACTGTGCTAATGGTTTTCGGGTTTTGGGCTCGGGCAGCCATAACGGTTGACCGATCACGACCAAAAGGGGACGTTCTCATCTAGACATGACCCCAAACCTGCATATGAAATTTTGTGACGATCAGACAAGAACTGTGGGGTGCAGCCCGTGCTAAAGGAAAATGTGAACAGACTCACAGACGAACAGACTTCTGCACGCGTGATGGCAATAGCTTATCTAGACTTTGTCAAGTTAAGCTAAAAATGTGATTTCTCACAGGCTTTCCATGGTAACTATGAGCTGCAATTGTGGCCATGTTTGCAAGATTACATCAACATTACATGAGGATCGTTGGTAGAAGGTGTCCCAGTCTTCAATCACGTGAAGTTTCAAAACATTTGAATCCATCAAACAGAATCATAGAATGTCTCTGGAGGCCATATTTCTCTGGTGGCCATATTTTCCAACCAACGGGAACAAAAAGAGGATCATTTGTAGAGGGCCTTCTTGCCAAGTTTTGGTTCACGTCAGCTCAGTAGTTCCAGAGAGAAGATGAAAATGTGATTTCCCATAGGTTTTTTCTATATAAACTGTAAACTGCAATTGTGGCCATGTTTGCAATACGATCAACATTAAAATGAGGAACTTTGGTGGAGGGTGTCCCAGTTATCAACCATGCAAAGTTTCAAAACATTTGGCCCTGTGGTTTCAGAGAAGAGTTTCAAAAGTGACCAATCAATCAAAGAATGCTTTCGGCGGCCATGTTTTTTCACCCAACAGGAATAATATGAGTAACAGTTGTAGTGAACCTCTCATAGACAATGCCTGCCAAGTCTGGTTCACATTGGCTCAGTACTTTCAGTGAAGATGATGAAAATGTGATTTCCTATAGGGTTTCTATAGTAACTATAAGCCACAATTGCAGCCATAATTGCAACCCGAAGAAGATTAAAATGAGGATCATTGGTAGAGGGGGTTACAGTCATCAGTCACACTAAGTTTTCTGTCTCTGGAGGCCATATTTTTCTGGTGGCCATATTTTCCAACCAACGGGAACAAAAAGAGGATCATTTGTAGAGGGCCTTCTTGCCAAATTTTGGTTCACGTCAGCTCAGTAGTTCCAGAGAGAAGATGAAAATGTGATTTCCCATAGGTTTTTTCTATATAAACTGTAAACCGCAATTGTGGCCATGTTTGCAATACGATCAACATTAAAATGAGGAACTTTGGTGGAGGGTGTCCCAGTTATTAACCATGCAAAGTTTCAAAACATTTGGCCCTGTGGTTTCAGAGAAGAGTTTCAAAATTGACCAATCAATCAATGAATGCTTTTGGCGGCCACGTTTTTTCACCCAACAGGAATAATATGAGTAACAGCTGTAGTGAACCTCTCATAGACAATGCCTGCCAAGTCTGGTTCACATTGGCTCAGTACTTTCAGTGAAGATGATGAAAATGTGATTTCCTATAGGGTTTCTATAGTAACTATAAGCCACAATTACAGCCATAATTGCAACCCGAAGAAGATTAAAATGAGGATCATTGGTAGAGGGGGTTACAGTCATCAGTCACACTAAGTTTTCAAACCATTTGGGCATCTCACAAATTGACACCCACGGCAGTTGCGGTATCTTGGGTACTGGCAGTGGTATGTGCAACTCCAGCACTGCTGACAAAAGGCTTTCCAGTGAAGTTGTTAACTCCTTGAAGTTGAATGACCATTATTACTCCATTCCTGTGAGAAGAAATTTGTATGGTCAAAACAAAAATGATCATAGCTACTGTTTACCAGGTGCAAAGTCGATTTGGCCTACCCTGAGTAGGCCTACCCAATCTATTGAGAAACTGACAGAACCCAGAATCAGTACAAGCCACAACACGTTATGCTCTCAGCTACTGCTCTGATCAATAATTCATTCTCAAGACATGAAAATTTAAATTGACGATTTTGTTGACTTGAAGTTGAATGAGACTACTTGCGCTCGCTTTTAGGTAGCACCTATTTCATATTACAATTATAATCTTCAAAGTTAAACGTTATTAAGGGGCTATAGAAGTAATGGAATTCTGTTTATTTTGAAATTTGCACCTCTCATAATCCTAACATTCAGATTAAATATACACAAATTATACATCAAAATAAAGATTGGGATGTATAGAACATGAAACACATATGCAATCAACTCATAGAGTTGACAGCACGCACCACTGGTTCCTGGAAGTCTGCTTTCGTATTCGCACCAGAAGTGATAATAAAATAATATTTCGCAAGAACAACTTGTGGTCAAATGTGCTTCAGATATTCAATAACAAAGCTAGGCATTCAAAACACTTTCTAGTGCAGCGACAGGACTGCATTTTGGAAAAAGACAATGCTGTCTGCATTTTTTATTGAAGATGGTTTCCATGCTCGAAAGACATGTCCAAATCACTCGATACCACGAATTTCCATCAAAAAACAAAATCGTAATTCTAAGAAATTTCAACAGGTATCATGATACCTTGCAGTGAATATGGCAACTGTGCAATCTCTATCTAATAACAGTATACTGTATGAAGGCGATCTTTTTCATTATTTGATTTTAGACGGCATTGTTTTTACATGCTTTTTCTGTCTGATGACGTCGACCGGACATCAAAAGTATACTCATATGTAACCAAAAGCAAAGGCTTTGGAATTTTCCCCCATGCAGCTCTGTCGCCGTGTTTTGAAGCATTTTGATCCCCAAGCTTTCTTTTTGGATATGTAAAGCACATAGGGCCTATATAAGTAAAGAAATTTTGTTTATTTTGAAAATTCTCACCTCCGATATTCCTTCAATTCAAATTAAATATACACAAAATGTACATCAAAATGAAGGTTGGGATGTATAGAACACAAAACACATGTGTAATCAACTCATAGTGTCGACTGTAGGCACCACTGGTTCCCTGAAGTCTGCTGCCGTATTCGCACCAGAACTGATAATTTAATAATATTTCACGAAAACAACTTGTGGCCAAATATGCTTTACATATTCAAGAACAAAGCTAGGGGATAAAAATTCTTTAAAACATGGTGACAGAGCTGCATTGGGGAAAATTCCAACGCCTTTGCTTTTGTTTACGTATGAGTAAACTTTCGATTTCCGGCCGATGTCATCAGAGAGAAAAAGCATGTAAAAACAACGCCGTCTAAAATCAAATAATGAAAAAGATCGCCTTCATACAGTATACTGTTATTAGAGATTGCACAGTTGCCATATTCAATGCAAGGTATCATGATACCTGTTGAAATTTCTTAGAATTACGATTTTGTTTTTTTTATGGAAATTTGTGGTAACGAGTGATTTGCGCATGTCTGTCGAGCATGGAAACCATCTTCAAAAAATGCAGACAGTGTTGTCCTTTTCCAAAGTGCAGATCTATCGCTGTATTCGAAAGTGTTTTGAATGCCTAGCTTTATTCTTGGATATATGAAGCACATTTGTTCTGGTGAAATATTATTCTATCATCAGTTCTGGTGCTAATACGGTAGCAGACTTCTAGGAACCAGTGGTGCCTACAGTCGACTCTATGAGTTGATTACATGTGTGTTTTTCGTGTTCTATACATCCCAACCTTCATTTTGATGTATAATTTGTGTATATTTAATCTGAATTGAAGGAATATGAGAGGTGCGAATTTCAAAATAAACAAAATTCCATTACTTATATAGGCCCTTAACTTGCTTAATTTTTTTTAACATTGTTAAAATAATTTAACATGTTGACATTTGAAATGTTAACTGCTCCCAGCCCTGGGAATGTTGACAAATACAACACGACTGAAACAACATGACTAAATTCTAAAACATAGTAAGTAAAACAACATGACTCTTTTGATTGGTCTCCGTCCATGACGGATCAGGGACAACCTGCCCCAGGGACAACCCGCCCCAGGGACAACCCGTCCCAGGCCTATTTTTGGGGTGGGTTGTCCCACTTTTTGGGGCGGGTTGTCCCGATTTTTTTTTATATTTGAGAAAAATTTTTGGCAGGATAGTAATATATAAAAAAGATTTCTACTCACTTTTTTATCGAAAATTGTCAAATTTAATAGAAAATTATCCGCAATCCATGTTGATCTGATTTTTTTTCTGCTATTTTTGGGGGAGATGGTAATATATAAAAAGGATTTTTACTCACTTTTTTATCGAAAATTATCCAATTTTAATAAAAATAATCCACAATCCTCTTAACACATCCCATAATAACTGAATCAAACTAATAATACTTCTAAACTGAATTGGTAGCATGTAGACACCAGTCAGAATTGGCGTGTTGTTTTAGACATGTTGTTTCAATCGGGTATCCTCTGAGAGGAATGATATTTGTTTGATGCGCAAAAATCAACAGGGCTTGCCTTGAGTCGGGGCTGATCAGCCCAGGCCCCGAGATCAGCCCCGAGGAGCATTTGCTGGGGGCTTTTTTTCAAGCCTCGACATTTTCCACAAAAAAGCACTAACAATAATGGACAAAATGGAAAATCAGCCCCGAAAAGGCCCCCGACCTCAATATGTGGGGGACTTTTTTTAGGCCCCGACCATTTTACTCAAGGCGAGCCCTGAATCAAATGATAAGACATGTTGTTTTAGCGTGATATGGATTCATCACAGCATTGATCTCTTCTCCTTCATCTAAGACTAAGACAATAAATGTGTTTTTTAGGTGTTAACAATCATCATGTTGCTTCTCTTTGAATTATACCAGATGATTATTAGTAGTCATAGTCCAATGAGGGTACGGGACAAGTCGCCGTCGGGATGGCGAGTTGTCCCGATTTTTACGGCGAGTTGTCCCATTTTTTGTTTTTCAAAAAATGTAATTTATTCTTAATTTATTCTATTGAAACACTGTTAATTTTATCATTTACTTGTCAGCAAAAGTAAGTTTCATAATTAATATTTGATTTAACGACTGAACAGGAGATAATTCTATAATAAAGAAGAAACTTTTTTATTAAAAATAAATTATTGGTGCAAATATTACAATTAGTAGAGTTTGAATGAAAAACATTTTTATTAATCTTTATATCTTTGATATTTCTGCAGGAGAGATGAAACAGTTTCCAATGGTGTATGTACTGAAGGTGAGTTTCAAGTTTCTTCCTAACTGTAAACTGTGAATATATATCTCTCTCTCTCTCGGCCACATCTGTGTGTGTGTGATTGTCGTGGTTAACGGTAATTAATTAAGTAATTAACTAAAATAAATTTTTTTATTGTTCTTTGCAGCTTGGCACCGACGTCTCTACACCCTTGGAACGAGATTGAGCTTTTACAAGCTGGTAGTGGTATCCTGCAGACAGAAGCTGAGAATGTGGAATTGAGGGTGCAAGCATCAGATTTGGAAACTGACGTCCGATCAAAATATACGAAGATGGCCTAAAAGATACAGAAATTTGGGGATGCATATATGTGAGATCCACCTCATTGTCTACTGCAGCCTTTTTAAAGAAATGTTCAGCTGCCTATATAAAGTAGTTCTCCCATAATGGATATCAAACATACATTTGTACTTCAATCTTTATATATTTTTGTATAAATTATATCTTTTGTGAATTATAGTAATTTTCAAATACTATAGAATTCTATAAATTTATTTTATATCTGTGAATTCACAGATATAAAATAATTTCCAACAAACAGGTGCATGGTGTACCCCTATTATTTTATATGTTATATTATTATATGTTATATTGAACCTGTCTTGTTATATAAGTCATGAGTATTAATAAAGATAATTTAATCCTATGCCACCTGTTACTTCTTCTTCTTCCATACAATGCCCTCATTAAACATGTTGAATATTCTGGCATGTGTGTGTGCGCATTAAGTTAAAAACAGGTTAAAAACAATTTACAGGTTTAATAGTTTTGCAAAGATGTCACTTGGGCCTTGAAGGACTCAAGTGAACTGGCGGAGGCTATGGTGGGTGGAAGTTTATTCAAATCTTTGATGGTGTTTACAAAGAAGGACCATTTTCGCACGTCCTTTGTTGCTGTTGGTAATGCAAAGGAGTGGGCTTGAGTGTGTCGTGATGGTCTTGACGGCCTGGACAGGTATTTTTCTCTGTCAATTGCTACTAAGCTGTTACTGATCTTGTATAACATGATGAGTCTGGTCTCTCTTCTTCTCGTTTCTAGTTTTTTCCATTTTAGGTCTTGGATCAATCTGCTGATGCTGGAGGTATTTCTGATCCGTCCTGTAACGTAGCGTGCTGATCTTCTTTGCACCTTTTCCACTTTTTCAATTAGATTTTTGTGGTATGGGTCCCAGACTGTGGTGGCGTATTCTAGCTGGGGTCTGATGAGGGATTTATATGCTTGTTCTTTTATTTTCTTTGATTTGATGTTAAGGTTTCGATGGAGGAAACCGAGGCTTCTGTTAGCTTTGTTGGTTATATTAGTTATGTGTTCGTTCCAGGTCAGGTCGTTGGATAGGGTGCAGCCCAAGTATTTAGTTGACGTTTCGTGCTTTAGTACATGTCCGTGCAATTTGTATTCATGGTGTATCGAATTTCTCTTTTTGCTGACGGTGATCAGGACAGTGCATTTCTCTGGGTGGAATTCCATTTTCCATCTGTTCTCCCATAGGGCCAGTTTGTCCAGGTCTGATTGGAGCTTAACGCTATCTGCAGGTGATTTTATGGCTAGGTATACAATGGTGTCATCAGCAAAAAGGCGTACAGTTGAGTGCAGATTATGTGGTAGATCGTTTATATAAAACAGGAAGAGGCTGGGACCCAAGACGGAACCTTGAGGGACACCGGATTCCACTCTAGCTGTGTCTGATGTTTCGCCGTCTACTACAACACTGAGTTCTTTCACTCAGGAAGGCCTTGATCCAGTTGTTTGTACTTATCAATTACTACTCCACAGCGACTTGTCCCGACGGCGACTTGTCCCACCTCGGGTACGGCGAGTTGTCCCGTTCCCGTCCAATGCCATAGTTGAAGAAAAATTGGGGCGGGTTGTCCCGGGGCGGGTTGTCCCACCTGGTTTGGGTCGGGTTGTTCCGTTTCCTCCATGACATGTTACCAATTCAGTACAAAACTACAATACAGTAATTATTATTAGTTTAGTTCAGTCAGTTTTGGGATGTGTTAATCGGATCAATGTGGATAATTTTCGATAAAAGAGTAAATGTTTTCTATATAATACTATCCCATTAAAAACTTTACTTATACAAGTTATAGTATTCTGAAGTAAAGACTGAAGGACTGGTGCGCCATGATCTGTATCATATATTCCTGACAATTCCCCAAAACTAAGTCTGAAAATGAAAGCAGGTGTATGATTCTGGTTGTTAGGAAATTATAATGCAGATCTTGTCCCCCAAAATGTTGAAAAAGAAACATGCAACCTTTGATTCCAGTTCCCAAATTTGTCAAGTGGCAACAAAATCCTAAGCACGTGTTCTTGTTTATGAATGTAAGGCTGCGTTCTTTTCATATCAGCCTCAGGACAAGATTTTTCATCTTGGAAACGAGCGCCACTAATCCGGAGATCAGAACCCCAAGGTAAATCAAACATTGTCTTGTTGATGACCTTTCCAGTCGCCCACGCCACTTTCATATTTTCAATCTATGTGTTTTGCGAACTGAAAGAGCTTTCCACTTTAGCCTCGAATCCATGCACTGAAATGGCAAGACAATAATGACGATCGTGTATGAAAATTATTTTGGAGTCAAATAAACCAACCTGGTCATAAAAATCAGTTCATTTGGGCGGTAATGTGGAGCTGTTCATTTTCTGTTCAGCGCGGAGCCGTCAACGTTTCTGGTAAATCAATTATGAAGCGCGGTAATTGGTGTTGAAGTATGCTCACCTGTATTATATTTTCTCTGATTTCCCTGTCAAATCATTTTTAAAAATTAAAACCCCACAGGACTGACAAGCTGAAAGTTCTTTTCATGTCGATAATAAATTTAAAAATGCACCCAGTCAGTTTCTGTGGGTAACAGGTCGATTCGGCACCAAAGACGATCCGTCCCCAGACGATCCGGCCTCACCCGATTCTGGACCCAAGACGATCCGTCCCAGACGATCCGGCCCATGTACAATATAGTTAGTTGTGCCATGTATTACTTTGTGAGGGTTTAAAAAAAAAAAAAGTATTCCGAGATGAACTTTATGTAATAAAAACATAACTGACAAACACTAATATGGAGAGAATACAAACAAACATTACATCATTACAAACATCAGTGAATTTTATTTTAAGCACTAAGGGATGAACATTATTTAACCATTGACCTAATTATGTCAGTTTTTGCATCAAGACATATCGTATAAGCCAAAATTTTGAGACAAAAAATTGAAAAAAAGGAAAATTGAATATTTTTTTCAAATAGCACTGTCCGATTTTGGCCGTTATGTTACGAAATGCAACAGAAAAACACAAATAATTGGAAAATTCAAATGCAAAGAAACATTACATCACACATCATAACAGTTAGCTAAAAAGGAGCAGTTCAGTGATGAATTTTATTTAACCCTTTACCCAACGCAGACAATATCAAAATTTAATATTTTAAATATCATTGTTTTAATTTTTTCAAAAAATTTCAACAAAACCATATCATGTGACCGCTCATTGGAACGAGCTCAATGAGCTCGTTCCAATGAGGGGGTCACATGATATGGTTTTGTTGAAATATTTTGAAACATTTAATTTTTTCAACTGCTCAATTTGCATATAACGCGGGCGGATGCAGGCGATTCGTTAGGTAAAGGGTTAACCCTTTAATTCAACCTAACACACTAAGCAGATATCATTATTTTGGAATAACTATAGCGCAGTTCTCAAAAAATACCATTCGAATTTCATTCTTCTTTTCATTTTTTGAGTCAAAAAAATGTGTTGTAACACAGTTAAAACATTTGGGTTTATACAAGGGTTTTGAATAGACTAATGATAGGTTTTAAGTAACAAGTCGTTAAAATACAAGTTTTCATTTTATTTTTAGCTCACCTGGTCTAAAAGGCCATGTGAGCTTTTCTCATCACTTGGCGTCCGTTGGTCGTCATCCATTGTCCGTCGTCCTGCGTCCGTAAACTTTTCACATTTTCATCTTCATCTCTGTAACTGCTGAGCCAGTGTCTACCAAACTTGGCAGGAATGGTCTATGGGAGGTCCTCTACAAACGATCCTCATTTTGTTCCCGCGAATGAAAAACATGGCTTCCAGAGGCAGTCTTTGATTCTGGTTTGTGGATTTTCAAAAATCTTCTCTGAAACTGCCAGGCCAAATGTTTTGAAATTTCACATAAAATGATGACTGACACCCCGTCTACCAACGATCCTCATTTAATGTTGATTGGGTTACAAACATGGCCGCAACTGCGGCTTATAGTTACTGTAGAAACCCTATGGGAAATCACATTTTCCTCTTCTTCTCTGGAAAAACCGAGGCGACGTGAAAACAAACCTGGCACTGATAGTCTAAGGGATGTCCTCCACAAATGATCCTCATTTTGTTCCCGTGGATTGAAAAACATCGCTGCCAGAGTCATTCTTTGATTCTGATTGGCAGATTTTCAAAAATCTTCTCTGAAACTGCCAGGCAAAATGTTTGGATACTTCACATAAACGATGACTGGGACCCTCTCGACCAACGATCCTCATTTAATGTTGATCGGGTTGTAAACATGGTCACAATTGCGGCTTATAGTTACTATAGAAAGCCTATGGGAAATCACATTTTCATCTTCTTCTCTGGAACTACTGAGTTGACATGAGCCAAACTTCGCAGGAATGGTCTATGAGAGGATAGAAATATGTGACCACCAGAGGCTATATTCTAATGCTTAACCCAATGCCTCTCCTGTCTGCACGAAGATCAGTACTGTCAGCAAAATACTTTTTTTTTGAGAATCTGGTAAGGGTTGGTTCCAGTTTTTTTCTCCACTGAGAACTGGGGGAAAAAAAACCCAAAATATTTTGTATGCAGTACAAGTCAAAATAAGCTGTAGCAGAACTGCAATAAACTAAGTAGACTGCAGCTTGTGCCCTGACAAGATCAGAATCTGACATTTTTCTGTAAAAGCTATCAGTGAGACATTTCCAGAAAATGATGTCAGCTTCTGGTCTTATCATTGTAGGAAGAGAAAAGATACATAGTTTATAGGATTATCCTACACAACTTATTTTGACTTGTACTGTAAAACAAGGGCAACTGTAGGTTGATATTTTCAGCTATAATCTAATTATGTTTGATATTATGTTGACAGATTGTTTTGGAAAAGCTAGGGTTTTTGTTTATTATCTTGCAATCCTGTCAGCTCAGATGACAGTAATTATTGTATATCTTTTAAGATTCCTGTATCCCTTTACCTATCCAAAAGCTATTTTGAAAGAGAATACTGTCTGAAAAAAATTGTAATTTTCAAAATATTTTAACCCTTTTTTTACTTTTTTTGTTGTTGTTGAAACAGAATTTATAAATGTGTGCATTTTTCAAGAAAATATTCTTTGAAACTACAAGGCCAAATGGTTTGAAAAAACTTAATGTGACTGATGACTGTAACCCCCTCTACCAATGATCGGATTATTTTAATCTTCATTGGGTTGAAATTATGGCTGCAATTGTGGCTTACAGTCACTATACAAACCCTATAGGAAATCACATTTTCATCATCTTCACTGAAAGTACTGAGCCAATGTGAACCAGACTTGGCAGGCATTGTCTATGAGAGGTTCTCTGCAACTGTTACTCATTTTATTCCTGTTGGGTGAAAAACGTGGCCGCCAGAAGCATTCTTTGATTCTGATTGGTCAGTTTAGAAAACTCTTATCCTTTGAAACCACAGGGCCAAATGTTTTGAAACTTTGCATGGTTGATAACTGGGACACCCTCCACCGACGTTCCTCATTTTAATGTTGATCGTTTTGCAAACATGGCCACAATTGCGGTTTATAGTTACTATAGAAAACCTATAGGAAATCACATTTTAATCTTCTCTCTGGAACTATTGAGCTGACGTGAACCAAAACGTGGCAAGAATGGTCTATAGGAGGCCTTCTACAAACGATCCTCTTTTTGTTCCATTGGTTGGAAAATATGGCCATCAGAGACATTCTATGATTCTGTTTGATGGATTCCTATGTTTTGAAACTTCACGTGATTGAAGACTGGGACACCTTCTACCAATAATCCTCATGTAATTTTGATGTAATGTTGCAAACATGGCCACAATTGCAGTTCATAGTTACCATGGAAAGCCTATGGGAAATCACATTTTTATATGCATTTCCAGGTGAGCGATTACAGGCTCTGTAGAACCTCTAGTTGTATTTCTATTTCATATTTAATTTTGCCAACCAGACTACAATAAAAATAACTACAATTAATTGGAGCCGGATCGACTACGGTACATGGGGATGGATCGATTGGGGACGGATCGACTTGAAAACGTTTCAGTGCAGTGCCAGTGATGCTGCGATGGCTATGGAAATCGGAATTTAATGTGGGCTTTCCTCGTCGTCTGCATGGGTGCTGATCGGTACGCCCCATAACGAAAAATGTTCCACATACTAAAACGTTCCAGCAGAAAAGTCGCCAAACTCCGGTCAAAGTCTTCAACATGTGGTAAACGAAAAGTCACCTGATTTGTTTTTCAAAATGAAATTCATCAAAACACACTTTTCTGTGGGAATGTTATTGTTAATTGACTATTACTAATAGTAATACTATTAGTCTTGTGTAATATGAAATGGGACCACCTAAAGTGTAATTTCAAATGGTTAATGAGACCACCTAAGCGTGCTGTAGAAACCAGTTTTGAAAAAAAACAGCTTTTGAAAAAATAAAAAAAATTTTTAAAAAATCACCAGTTTTGAAAAAAAAATCACCGTTTTTGAGAAAAAACCCAGCTTTTGAAAATAAATTTACCACTTTTGAAAAACAAATTCTAACCACATTTGAAAAAAAAATTACCACTTTTGAAATAAATTGTCGTTTTTTCAAAACTGGTTATTTTTTTCAAAACCGGTTGTTTTTTTTTTCAAAACTGGTTATTTTTTCAAAACTGGAATTTTTTTTTATCAAAAGTGGTTATTTTTTATTCAAAACTGGTTATTTTTTTTTTAAAACTGGTTATTTTTTCAAAACTGGAAATTTTTTTATCAAAAGTGGTTTTTCAAAACTGAAGAAAATTAATGGAAAATAGTTCTTCTTTAGTTTCAAACTTTTTTGACCTGTGCAGGATGCTGGGCGTTGACTATACAGTTGACAGAAGATATCTGCATTGTTTTGTACGACATCGAAGAATCACCACCCCTTCTAATACTAACTCGTTAAAACAAGAGCAACGCGAAGTGTGGCATATGCCCCCTCCCAAAATGCCAAGTGTATCAAAAGCCAAATCTATAGAAGTAGCTGTAACCTAAAAATAACTAGAGGGGGCCGCCAAGGGTGGCTAATTCTCCCGAAATTAATTCCTTGATACTGTAATACCTCGATACTGTAATGCTGTGATACTATAACTAATAATATGGTCTAGCAGAATTTTAAACCTCTTACTTGGCAAAAAATCAGTAATTTGACCTTGAGGTCAAAGGTCAGTGTTATATGTTGGTCATGATGATACGCGACACATAATCTCATGGTGATACACCCGCATGCCAAGTACCATAAGCCTAGGTCAAAAGATAAAATAGTTCTGAGCCGGACACGAATTCCGTCTGCAGACGGACAGACAGACGGAATTGGGTTTATGTGTTTATTCTAAAAAACATGTCCAAATAGTCAAAAAAGTGATTTTTAGGAAATTTTTCGGGTGGTAGCTAACCCTAACGCTACCCTACTACTGACCCTAACCCCCCCCCCCCGATCATAAATTTGCACTATGTGACTAAAGGTGAAAAAAGACACATAACCCCCACCTGTACTTCAAAATAAGTCACATAAGCCCTGTGACCGAGGAATTCCAGAGTGAAGTCTCAAGCTTTTATCAAAGTATATATACACATCATGCAGTCCTTCGTGTGAGTAAATTTTACGGTGCAAAAAGTGCACTCACAAATTGTGGTGCGAATCAGGCTTGGCAATTTCAGGAGAGCGATTTTTTAGCTCTCCTTACTGCCCTCTTGAAAGAATTGAGGAGAGCGAAAAATTGCCCTCCTAAATATTTTGGTCTGGGATGATTGAGATTACATGTATTATGCTCACATTAAATTTTTGTTGTAAAGCAAATATGTAATTTAACTTCGAAGTCACATAACATCACGTAATTTCATTTTGAAAGTGGTTTAGTGGTAAAAGGTAATGGCTGCAACCATACCCAAACACAGTTGCAATCATTTGAAGCAAAATGGGTCACAGCAATATTTTTTTTTCTGTCAGTTTCAAGTTCAACACCTGACATCACAGTTTGAGGGGTAATTATTCAAGGAATATTGACACTATAATATACTACCTTTACTACTATCCTGTCACTTGAAGCACTTGCACCAGGATGTGACTGTAGATTCAAGCAGACCTGTTGTCCAAGAAAGTCATACGCCTACCACTACCACCTTCAACCCCCCAAGGGGGGTTGAAGGTGGTAGTGGTAGGCGTATAACTTTCTTGGACAACAGGTCTGGGTACACACACAGGTCTTGTCAAGTGTGTGTTCGGTTGTTGAGTGAGACATCTAGATGTCTAAGAGATTTCGCTTTACCTTAGTAAAGTTAACAAAATCACTCATGTAGTCTGTTGGTTTCAGTTTCAATGAGTTCGTTCAATTGGATACTTAAAATGCTGTGTAAAGCTAATTGCTCTCCTAAGCTGATTGAGGAGAGCGATTTTTTGCCCTCCTGCATTTTTCAGAATGCCACGCCTGGCGAGTGCGATTTTGTGCAAATCGCACTCGCAAAATTCCCCAAAGTTTCACAGCAATGCATGTTTGAGACAGATGTGTTTAAACACAACTACTGTACTCACCCGTGTCGGAGCCCATATTCGTGATTAAGCCCACCCCTCGCTTTTTCAGATTTATGAACCAGGGTGCCCTACTCGAGTCAAAGCCTCCCACCCCTACCCCCCAAGTTTCAAATAGGACGAAAGTTGTTTGAGACGTCAAATTTACAGGCATCAAATTGAAAAACAGGTGACTTGTTGCAACACTGTACTTACCTCGGTATCAAATAGACCTGTAATACTGTATTATGTATATTTTGGGGAGTTGAGGTTTTTGTGTTGTTAAATTTGTCTTTTGTGTAATACATTATGTCTGTGCTCAGTGTAATAAGTCTTTATTAAAAAATTATATATCCCAAGCAAAATTGACTTGTTTATTTTTTTGTCGACCTCGTTTTGGAAGCTGTGACTTGTTTCAAATAAGTGTGCAGACTGCTGTCAATAGTTGTCTGAAACATGCCGACAACATATAGTTTTCACAGTGGTTGAACATCATCACAAAGATACTGATTGAAAACTGCCACTTTCGAGCGGTGCACAACTCATTGTGTTCAAAAGAACACTGCCACTTTTGAGCTTGCACAACTCACTGTCCAGTCGCCACTGGGCCAACTCGCCACCAGTAGCGAGTTGGCCCGATTTCTGGTGGCGACTTGGCCCACTTTGATGACCACTATTATAGGTTTAGTACTCACGTTTTTTTTATAAGTAATCCAGAAAAAACATTTAAAGAATGAAGAATCCGTTAAAAATCCTCAAATTCGATTTCGAATAGCAACGAATGCAATAAAACGGAGCCCAATGGCGACACCCTCTTCAATATCATCGAACAATTTGATCTTTTTGTATTAAATAACGACCAAGACATTACCCACGTCAGTAACAACACACTCCACCAATCCAACATCCTTGACCTAATTATAACCAGTAAATCACTAACTGATCAAATGCAAGACATATTTGTGGGGGACAATGATTTAGGTAGCGACCACCTGCCTGTTCATGCTACATTACATGGTTGCAGTGGATCCACAAGATACCCAACAATGAGTAGGAGGAATCTATCCAAAATTGACTGGGACCTCTTCAGAAAAATAATTCAGGTTAAAATAAACAAAAACGACCCAATGAATATCTGCAATCTCGAGCAAGCATGTACCAATCTCAGTGAATTCATTAACAACACTCTTGATGAGATTTGTCCCAAACAGACGGTTAAACCGCAGGCCAACAGAATAACTGAAATCACACTCCAACTAAATGATTTGGGGCGTATCCGTCGAAAGGGTTAAAGATTACATCATTGCGATGGGGTGAGCCAGGTACTCGGTGACAAAAATTCAGAACTGGCTGCGGGTGACACGATACGCACAAAAGCTTGCCTCTGCTACCAGTGGGAGTTGCAAACAGCGAGGAAAATCTCCACCTGCTGCCAGGTCTCCCCTCCCCGAGATATAAATTTCGGGGAAATAATGCTGGCTTCCCCATCCAAATGTCGCTGGTCATCACGGACGGAACAGTCGTAAATTAAAAACCGAATTGCTCTTAATTTCCAGCTCTCTATCTTTTCTACCTCCTCTATCTCATCAGACACATGACCAAAACTGAATGACAAGTTTACGATGAGGGATTGAAACAATCCTCATGCAAAGATGTGCAGAAAGCCTAAATAAGACCAATGCAAGGATTGAAACAATCTTGCCAGCAAACAGCCCTTTTAAGGGCTTTTTTGTTATTTATTTAGTTATTTTTTTTTTGGGGGGGGGGGGGGGTGGGTGGGTGGGGAGGTCATTTGGAATTCCCGAAGGATAACCAGATACCTCATAATCACATACGGCATCCTATCTCCCAGAAGGCTTGATGGATGACTCCCGGTTTTTCAAAACTAAACTGCTGGAGCTTTCTCCACTTCTTTTTTGTAACTGCTATGGTCATATACCGGGGCCGCTACCAAACCGGCGTTGCTGTTTGGTTTTCTTTTCTCTTCTTCCCTTAAATTTGCCATCACGCAACATTATATTCTGACTCGCCACCATGGTGGAAATCAAACCTCTACCACCGCCAAGCTGGAACCGAATAAAGCCCACTCTCTAATAGTCTTAATGGCGTTGGGGGATTAATTATTGACAATCTATCACTCCAGCATAATCAGCCGGAAATTCTAACCACATGCGTACCACCTCAGACCCCATTTTAGGCAATAGGAAGCTAGGCCTGTGTGATGCAAGTGAAATAAAATAAGGTTAACCGGGTCGCAAGGGATTGGTAAATTCCACATTGTCCCTGCGCGCCTTCGGTGCGCTAAAACATTTCATTTATCAAGACATCATTTCCATAAATATTTCCAATTTCATTTATTGGGGGCGAGGTGGCGTCGCGGTGACCAGTTCTCGTCAGATCACCGAAGTTAAGCAACGTCGAGCGCGGTTAGTAGTTGGATGGGTGACCATTTCAGCGACTGATTCGTGCTCCCGCATTGTGTCTTTGGGCAAGGCACTTAACCCCGATTGCCTACATGGGGGCACGATGATGCTGTGTACTAAGGCGTACAGCACGTCGATGGTGCGCATGTCTTCAACCAATCTAGCCCTGCCTGTGCTGCGGTGCAGAGTTCAGAGTTACGATGTTGGAGAGAGCTCTGACAGCTGCTCATCGTTGCTCGGTGCTTCTCTCCGGGTACTCCGACTTCCTCCACCCATAAAACTGTCACCGACATGATATGACCCTGGCTGTTTATGTGTCTATATAGTGATGAACCGATAATCAGAATCGGCAGTTGGAACCGACTGGTTATGGGGAATCGGCCAATTATGACAACCGGCAGTTTCCGGTTATTCTAATTCTATATTTAGCACTGACTATTAAAAATCCCTTTAAAATATGGCCATTTCAATTACGTTCTTGCATAAAAAACGTGTGTAGTGCATAGCAGAAAATTTAGGGATTTGCAGAGCAGAGATATTACGGAATTTACCAACTGCAATTGGTACGAGGCCGCCACCTTTTCCCGAAGATTGTAGAGTTCATGTAAACATTAGAGAAACACATCAAGGGAGATAAGTTGAAAAAAGAACATTAAATATTACATTGACATTCGTGTTAACCATGCATCGTACGACTTCACAACACACATTAACGCTAAAATTATTATTCATTTAAGACACTAAGTATATGTGCTCAGTATATTCCTGGTTAATACAGCCAAGTGTATGGTATCCTTACACAAAACCGTATTTACACTATTTACCGGAATAAAACACAATCTTCACAAGAACAATATCGTGTGATTGTATCGTTAATAAAGATCTTTTTCCCACACCCCAACCAAAATGCAAATATTATTTTGGCTAATATTACCCAGCACTAAATATGCATACTCTGAGAACTTATGTGGTATTAAGCTTTCGTAATTGATGATTTATCAACGAAATTCTGTAGTATAACAGGCACCAACAGATTTTCTTCAGTGTCCTACTTCAACCATCAGAATTGGCATCGGAATCGGCACAATCAGCAGAGAAACAACCAGTAATCGGTTGATAGCAAGTTCTGATAATCGGTTCATCACTAGCCCTATATAGTATCCTGTCCAATACAATTAGATATTGGTGACTTCTGGAGTCAGTTGGGGATACCTTTATCAGGAAACAGGCCTGAAAATAAGCCGTCTGACATTTGCAGAATGAGGTCCCCAGAGGGTGAAGTTGATGAAGCTATCCCATACAGTGGTCCAATTTATCCTCTGGGTACCTCTTTCTGTTTAGTTTTGAGACCCTGATTCAGATTGAGGTTCACAGAGGGTAAATTTAGTGATGCTACCCTGCTGTGCAGGGTAGCATCACTAAATTCACCCTCTGGGGACCTCATTTAGCAGATGACAATTTGCTTATTTTCTGGCTTGTCAGGAAAGTGGTTCGAATGAACCCATAAATTGGGCACAATATCCCATTTTGGGCACAGCATTTTCCGTTTTGTAATTCCATCAACGAAACATCTCTAGAGGTTAAGTTGTTCCCATATGGAGAATGTGCAGTTTAAACTTGAATTGAAAATGGCAAATGCCATCTCTCCTGTTTTACTGAACCATATTAACCCAGGCCTGGTCTTTTGAGGAGGGCTACAGCTCCTGCCGTCCATGGCTCCTGCAAAATCAATTTAAGGAGAGTCAAAATTGCTCTCCTTAACCCGTAAAGGCCTGTTTCTGAATTCTACTGCCTCAGAACAGGTTCCCTTAACATGTCATCATGAGTAGGCCCTGCTGATAATACACAAATTACATGGGCATTGGATCTGGTCAAGTCTTGACTAGAAATTACTGATAAGCCATTGGATGTGTACAGGCTGTGGCCAGGTGTGAATTCAGGACAGTTGTCCAGGCCCATAATGGTTAAAACTTCAATTCCCTTATTAATAATGGACTGAAGTATAGAATAGCTCTCCTGGCACGGGTTTAGGGGAGCCACATTAGCTCCCCTCGGTTTTTCAAAACTGTACAGTTAAAACTAGAAGTCCTGTCATGAAATGCGCACAAATAGCACGTCGATCTGCGCTTTAATCTATGCGTTATGACCATATAAGGCTATCAAATTCTGTACATGTAGCCAGTGCACACGCAATGTTTCAGCCAATGGACCTCTGGGTTACCCAGAGGTCCACTGGCAGAAACATTGCCTGTGTTTGCTATGAGTAACCAGGAGAACCTGCCGTGCTTTGGCTGCCATTCGATATGGCAATTGCGTGCAATTCCTACGTGCAATTAAGCCTAGATAAGCGCACAGTTCGTGACAGGACTTCTAGTTTTAACTGTAGGCCTGTTAACCCTTTACCGCAGATGATATCATAATTTATTATTTTAAATATTTTTTCAAATTTAAAAAAAAACAAGCTCATTCCAATGAGGTCTTTTATTTATTTATTTGGGTTTAACGACACATTAACAGCCAAGGTCATTTCGTGTCGGTAACAGTTTTACTGGTGGAGGAAGCCGGAGTACCCAGAGAGAACCACCGAGCTGGCGAGCAGCGACAAGCAGCTGCCAGCTCCCCAACATCGTAACTCCGCACTGCAGCACAGGCAGGATTATATTGGTTGAAGACATGTGCACCATCAACGTGCTGTACGCCTCAGTACACTGCGTCATCGTGCCCCCATTAGAGACTGGCAGTTGTGATTTTTTCACTTTGGTTTCGGTTTCGGTTTTTTGGGGGGTGAAGACCCGGGTTTCGGTTTCGGTTTTGGTTTTTTTCTACTTTATGTATTCTCAACTAATTTTGGGAATTTGGAAGTGGAGAACCAGTGAACTCATGTTCAAGTTTGAACTGATTGTCTAAGAATGTTTTTTTTCCAGGTGAACTTGAATTCATTCAGGTTGTTCATAATTCAAAATTGTTATTGCAGGGTATCAGAAAATCCAATTTAAGCACCTTTAGGCCTCTGACCATGATTTTCAAGGACTGTTATAAGCTTGATGAGATTCAGAGACAGGAAAATTTTAACACTGTCACCAATGCAAATCATTTACAGTACTGTAACCATTACTTCATAGGTGTCTATCAGGGGTCAGCCTGGCAGCTGATTTTAGTGGGAAGTGACTTCTCCCTCCAGAGGCTTTAGGGAGAAGTCAGGGGCCAGGAGGGAGAAGTCAGTGGACATGAGGGAGAAGACAGAAAAAAACATAAAGTGTATATGACATCGTGACAAAATAAATGTACACAGAGGACACAATTGTGGAGAAAAAGTAAATAAAAGTTGTACAAACATACATACACACACAAAACAAGCCTGGAAATAAACAGACTGCCATCAGCAGAATGAGGTCCCCAGAGGGTGAATTTAGTGATGCTACCCTGCACAGAAGGGTAGCATCACTAGATTCACCCTCTGTGAACTTCAATCTGAATCAAGGTCTCAGGCCTAAACAGAAAGAGGTACCCAGAGGATAAATTGGCATGCTGTACGGGATAGCATCAACAAATTCACCCTCTGTGGACCTCATTCTGCAAATGACAGATTGCTTATATCCAGGCTTGCACAAAACTAAGTCATGTAGGTTAAAATCCCCCCCCCCCCCCCTGCCCTCCCCTACAAAAAATTGCATCGTTCATGCTTTCTGAATACCCTAACTCTTTCCCTAACAGTGATGACTAGGATTACCATGCAGTTGATTTTGTATTTGCCTCAGTGCAGTGGATTTGAAATTTAACATCATCCATGGTGAGAGTGTTCTCTGTAATAGAAGGTATATTCTTTTTAAAAAAATATTTAAAGTATTAAAAATAAATTTCATGTTCACACTAGAAGCTGGGTCATTCATGGTTTCTGAATGTCCTAAATGAATTGAAAAGCGTAGTTAAAAAAGGTTTCAACATCCTTTGTAAATTAAGCGTCATTAACAATTTTAGTTAATTTATTTCTAAGGTAAATAACAAAATATTTCAGTTGTCTCCCTTACCTGCTGCGCTGCGTGATAATACTCTGTTCAGAAAAAATGACAATTTCTGCCAACCATCTAACATTGACATGTGTGATTGGTGCTATGAGGCCTGCCATTCTTATCCATCCTAATATGTGTGATTTCTATTGCAGCCTTATTACATTTAACCCCTTTCCAGCACAAGTTTTCAAAGAAAAACTTTCAATGCAAATTGCTGGGCGAATTTCAATGCAACCAATTTTTCAGTGGAACAGAGCATAACCGTAAGAAATTTCAACGGTTTTTTGAATGAAACTGTCTCCTGCACATTTTTGGGGTTTTGAAATGGTGGTTAACTTTAATAAATTCTAATTAACTCGATGCGTGTCTTGTGTGATTCGTTGTTTTTGCTGACACTTTTGTTTTTAAATAGCACTTCGATCAGAGTGTATACGAGACATATCTCCATGTGCTTAAATTGTGCTTTTAATAAATATATACCAGCAATGTTTGTATGTCCCATGCAGGGACGAAATTTTGATTTCGGGTCATTTCGATTATCGTACACGGAAATCGGATCTTCAGTCACCATTTTAACTCAAGAAAACTTGTAACTCTCACGTGGTGTATGCGGTTGGTTACCAAGTTCTACCTTCGTTTCTGTAATCAGTAGTTATCCGTTCATGGTGCTTGGCGCATTCACCCCCCCCCCCCCCCCCCCCCACAACACACGATCGTGGATGATATGGGTGTTAGTTCTAAGAAATAACACCTGCGTTTTCAAACTAGATCGACCCTTGTTCCAGGATACATAGATTATGCGTTGTATTAATGATTAATTAAAAAAAACGTAACGTCGGTTGTATGACTGCAATTTCGGTGCAACTCGCGTTTTTTTTTCACAACTGAAACCGAGTTGTGGCCTCGGTTAACCGCCAGTCTCTAGCCCCCATGTGGACAATCAGGGTGAAGTGCCTTGGCCACTGGAACAATGCGGGAGTTCGAATCGATTGCTCAGATGGTCACCCATCCAAGGACTAACCGGGCTTGACGTTGCTTAACTTCGGCGATCTGTCGAGAACCGGTTACCGCAACGCCTCCGCTCCCCCGTCTCACATGATATGGTTTTGTTGAAATTTTTTCAAAAACAATTTTTTTCAACTGCACAATTTGTAAATTATGCAGGTGGATGCAGCCTATTCGATGGGTAAAGGTTATGTAGCAACATTCAGCCAATGAGTTCCACATGCATACGCTAGCTTGCATTTGTGATTCGGAACAGAGAATTTTATATGGTCTGTACGTCACCCAGGCAGTATGTTGGTTCTGCCCCTGCCTCATGCCTACCCATTAAGTGTGTTTGCTAATCTTAATTGCATATTTAGCATAATATTTAAAAATCTGAAAGGGCCAGTCCAAGACTTCTTCCCGGGGTATTTTTTGTTTTTAAAAATTTGATTAGCATTTTCCATCTGGGTTTCAAAAAGTGATGATAAATAGTGAATATAAGGCCAATATGAAAGAAAAATGGTTAGCATTTGAACATGTTTGTATAGCATTTTGCGATGCGAATCCAATCATCAAACACCCTGCTTCCCATAATGCACTAGTGCTGTCACGATTAATCGATTGTTGATTGGTCACGCCGGAATCGATTAGTATTTTTCTTTGTCGAAGAATCTGTTAATTTTACCCCGTTTTAGACATTTAATTGGTTGAGTGCTAGGTTATTTTTGGTGGTAGGAGCACTTCTTATCAATATTTGTTTATTGCAAATTATTGGAGAGTGCCTGCAGGCACTCTCCAATAACTTGTGATAACACAAATATATGTGAACTAATTTTTATTCTCTTGTAACTGACTTTGATACACAAGCAATGAATATGAAGATGTTAGCATGGTACCCTCACTTTTCCTTAAAACCATGATATTGGCTTCCAGCACTCAACCAGTTAATAATTAAACAAAAATTTGATGAAAGATCTAGTGTTTGTAAAGGTAAAAAGTCCATAACGTCGAGATTAAACCTCATGCAGCCATTAGAAGCATTTGTCTTTTAGGTACATTCAAAGCTCTGATGTTCTGAACTTTTGAACCATCATTGTAATAATCAAGACCAGTCTGCAGTTGTGAAGTTCGCTACTGACAACTGGTCTTGATTATTACACTGATGGTTCAAAAATTCAGAACATCAAAGCTTTGAATGTACCTAAAAGAGGATCGTCTACGTTGTTTACTTGAGGTAGGTCAATTGACTTGAACTTCATTTATAACTATTTCAAAGAAAGGGGGAGGGGGTCATCTAGGGACGATTAATCGATTATTTGTGACGTTTAATTAATTCCTAAATTCAAAAATCGTTACAGCCCTGTAATTCACAAATAAACCCCTGTAACTAAATTTATTTCATTTCAGGAACTATGGATCTTGATAGAACCTCATCAGATAGATCTGCCATGAATCGTTTTGATTACATGGAGAGAACGGTAGGAAGCAAATCATGTAGAGCATTGGTAATACAGGAGCAGCTTTACCAGCAGATGATTGAAAATTCAGAATTTTGTGATGTCACCCTGGAAATGGGCAACATTGTAAGTGTAGTTCACTCAGCTTCACTATAGGGGTGCGACTATATGTATCACAATTCAGTGCGCACAATACGTTATGTATCATGACACACATATCTCTTGGCATGCAGTAGCAGATGCCAGCTACTTTGGGGACTGCATGTATTCATTTCCAGTAGCTTACTTGTATTACAAATTAGGATGCACCAGGCCTGGCATTCTTAGAAATGCAGGAGGGCTAAAAATCGCTCTCCTAACATGGCCTAGGGGAGCAATTAGCTCTCCTCAAGCTTACAAAAGCAAAAAGTGGCAAAATGAAGTTGTACTATCAATGAATTTTGCCTGGTGAGACGGCTACATTGCCCCTCCCACACCTCCGGGCCTTGGTAAGGCCCAGAGGTGTGGGAGGGGCAGTGTGGCCAAATTGCAGAGACCACTAACATAGCAGAGATCTGAAAACCTGTGGGTTTTAGAAATAGGCTGTTGTGGTAATCATTATTTTCTAAGGCTAGGAGGGATATTTTTCGCCCTCCTCAATTTTTTTAAGGCAAGCAGTAGGCGAGCGAATAAATCGCTCTCCTGAAAACGCCAGGCCTGATGCAGTCTTTAAACAATAGTTAACTTCTCAATGTGGTAACCATTAAGTAATTCAAATGTTTGATATATGACCCATTTTTCAGTGCTTTTTTCCTCTCAGAAAATATGTTCTATCCTTGAACTCTGTCAAACAAGATATGATGGATTAATCAAATAAATATTTAGTACAACAGAGGGAATTAACCAAATTTTGGTTAACTGAATAATCCCTTTAATGGCATATCTATCACTATCAATGTTGGTATGCAAAAACAAGGTTTCTCTGAACTAGTTTTCAAAATCCAAGAAATTGTATTGCACAGGGTTTCTGCTATGGAGGCAGAATGCCTGCATGGTGGCCTCATTGCCTAAATCAACTTTTTTCTCTACTACGTAGTTATCTCTTATAACAAGATTGGATTTTAATTTAGCAGTGGTTATTGTTTCCTGGAGACGCACAGAGAAATTGCAAAAGTATTAATACGTCTTCCCGATGGCAATGTTTTGCTGATGCAAAACATTGCCTGCGGGAAGACGTATTAATATCTGATGATTCTGCAAGAGTAAGCTAAAGTTTTTCTGATAAGGTAGCCAAGGAAGTACACTGAAAAATTATTTTTTTCTGTGAGAGGAGCAGCCCTGGTAATTCATCCTCAGCAATCAGCAGTGCTGAGGAAAATGCCAAGGAAAGGAAAACTATCCAAGGCAAAAATACTGCTGAGGATGCCTTCTTCAGAAAGCCTTGTGGTGGTAGAACTTGCACAACTTCCAGGTTAAACACAAGGAACCAAACCATGTGGGTTGCACTGCGCTATATTGCTAATCTTACAATTTACAGTACAAATTGCAGCATAACCACTAGACACTACGTGCTCTGCTTCTTCTATGTTGATAACACCAGAATCTGACATCAGTTTCTGGAAAGCTTTTGTAGAGCTTTCCAGAAACTGATGTCAGATTCTGGTATTATCAGCATCGAAGCAGTGAGATACTTAGTTTGTGGTTATGATGCATCTTATTTTCACTCATACCATACATATTGAGCAAGTCGCCTGCTTACTTCCAAGATTTTTTGCTCAGCATTCACATGGTTCATGATATTGGTAGATTAGATAAGATTCTTTATTTACAGTATACTTAAAAAAACAGTTACAGTTATATAGTACAAGTAGTATTGATGTGTATACTGAGGGAGATAACATAGCCAGATTGGCTGTCTACCTGTTACCCCCCCCCCCCCCCCCCCCCCACCACCCCCCCCCCCCCCCCCACCCCCCCTTGGAATTGCAGACAGACTGTGACCAAAAAATTGTTTGTAGCAGATTACATGTAAATTTCATAGCTGGGGACCATGCTACTTCCATATACAGGTTCCGTCCTACACTTTCACCTACACCTATACCGGCTGGAGACTGGTGGTTTCAAATTGAAAGAAGGCAACCTGCTTATTGTGCCCACCCCGCCACTCCGTGGAACTCCAAGCCCCTGGGAAAACTCGTTGGTATGATCTAATTGAGTGAAAGATTCTGTACATTGATTGTGATTATAGTCACATGTTCCTCAAACTACTTTCACATGTTAATTGTTAAAGTTACTTAAAAGATTTCACTTCACCACATACTGCATATACATGACAATTGAGACTATGCCCTGCCCCCTGATTATTTTTACACAATCGAACAGGCACCACAGCAATTGCCGTAGAAGCACCAGTTTTCCACAGCAATTTTGTTGCCGAGAAATCAAGGATGAATTACCAGGACTGAGAGGAGCTAACTGATACAAGGTCTCAAGAATGAAGAGGCGATCGTCTGTTGATACACAGTTTAAAATTGCCCCTCATATGAGAGGATTGAGTTATCCTGGGCCCATTCCATAATAGTACTCTCTTTTGCAAGCCATGGTAATGGAGATGCTCTTGCATTTCTTATCAACCTACCTTACAATTGTTTACTACAGGCTTGCACTACAGTGGAAGTCCAAGTGTCAGGATTTCACGGCAACGATCGTTACCGATAGCGTGTCAGTACCGTGGTCACAAAATGACGGAACCGAAATATTGTTACCCACTCAATCTGTCACTAAAGACATTGAAACATTTGTTGTTGAAAGAAATGCTCATAAGAGCTGCTCGTTAGTGAACAATCATCACTGTGATAGAAACGAAATGCTGTTTACATCGAATACAGAAACAAGTTGAAGTGGGAAAAACACGTGTGTACCATTTGCACACGTTGGACATTTCAACCAATTACATTCTTGGAATGAGTAAAGTGCGGGACCCTTTTGCTGAAGTGAATGTGATTGGCTCATTCTGTAAACATCTTGACGTTTTTTTCGTCGATAGCATTATCTCAAGTAATTTCATTGTGTGTCTGAGAATTGTTTTAAGTATGATGAAATAACAAATGCCTGTGTTCAATATATGTTGTAAACTGAAAAGCAGTTTTTTGAACAAAGGTATCATGCACAGGTTTACTGGCGTTATAATATCTAAAACAATAAATATATATTAAAAAATCAACATCCCAATAACCTCTGTTTGGTATCTATCGTGCCGGGGGTAATTCCCTTCACTCCGGACTGTTAATATAGGAGGCCGTAACGTCTCAGGGCCGAATCGTCCCAATATCATTTCACATATAACTTACAAGCATACCAATGAATGCAGGCAGTTTTATCTAGGAGGGAAACGTGTCTGAAATCTAAAAAGCTATGAATGATATAAAATTCCCTCGATTCGGAAAATCTTCAAAAAGGTTCCCATAACTGCTCACAGATGGTACCTAAATTTCGTTACCGGCGGGTTCTGTGTCTCTTAAACCACGGAAACGATTTTTCGGTTCCTTTGACATCTGAAATCTTGATACTTGGAAGTCCCTAACTCAGAAAATATGCTCTCTATTTTGATCTTTCCCAAGCGATTTGGGAAAGAAAAGTGGTGCAAAAGCACCAAGAAAAAATAAGCCAAAACTGGGTCGAGTGCTACCGGTGCAGACCCAGTAGCGGACGCTCTTCTCCAAGTACAACTCCACGACTTCCTTTGCCAGTGTGCATACATGTCACTAAAGACTCAGTCTTTTTTCGTCCGCCATGTTGACTAGACGTCTTCTCAGCACTCGAAATCAGTGATCATCCTGGCTCGTTGATTGTGTGTTCCTGTATTAAGTTGTTGGATCAAAGGATATTATCAGGACTGGTTTTTATTTATATTCTCGTTTATAAAATTATTCACCATTATGTATTCTCTTCTTCGTGTCGCGCGCAAATTTCGTGAGCCGTGCGGTTCGGACATAGAAAATTTTCACAATATAATTTATGTTATCATTTTTGATATTGTAAATTGTGTTAGAGTTAGGTGTCAGCGGTGTACTTCTTAAACAGAATTTCTTCTCACCGTTGAGAGTGGTCCTTCTGTTTTTTGGGGTCCCTGTCGACCGCCGGGTCTATTGTGTTCCCACCGGTCTATTTTCTTCTATCATTTTTCTCTCTTTGTTGGGTGTTCTTCTGTCATCTGTTGAATTCATCTTCTTCTCTGCATCTCTCACTTCTGTCATGCCCAGGACTATTCCTTGTGCTCTTCCTGCAATGGGTGTTCTGCCGATCGACCTTGTGGGCTATGTGGATCGTGGTCATCCACTTTTTGGGCATCTGTGGACCGTGTTGCGTGTTGTGCGCTCTCGTGGCTGTGCCTCCCGCTCCCGCGGGAAAGGGGAACACTGTTGTTCCGGGCCTCCCGAAACGACCACGTCTGGTGAGAGTTATTCCTCCTCCCTGGGGGATGTGCAGTCTCTTCCTGCGGTGGATACTGCAGGAGCCGTTGAGTTGTCTGGTGAAGAGATGCCTGGTTCCGGGACTGCGGTCCCTCTTCAGTCAACATCTGAGGCTGTCACTAGGGTTGTGACTCCTCCTTCAGAGCCGAGCGCGGGTGCTCTCGCCACAATTCCACCCACCTCAACGACTCCCGATGTACCTGCTACTACTGCTGTTCCATCTGCTACGTCATCGGTTTTCATTTCAGCCGGCCTCGGCTTATCCCTGCAGGGATGTCTGGCAGTGTGGACGTGGGATATCGGCCTCAGCCTTCCCTGACTTCTACTCGGCGAAGTTGGAAGGGACTGCTAGCCGAACTCTCTATTGTGGTCTCTCCGCCGTCGAGCACCACAGTTTTTTCATTGGATTTGGATGTTCATGGTGGGGCCACTATGAACTCCGTGGCATTTCCATCCACGCACTCTGGTCACATGGCCAGTTTTGCGGGACCAATGCCTTTTGTGCACTTGGACCTTCTGTCCCTCAGAGGTCCGCCACAATTCTACTGAGTTCCAGCTCTGTAGATCCTCGGGGTATGTCATACTCCTATACACGTCTGTTTTCAGATGTTTTGGCTGCTGCCCGTCGCCCCGCTTCGGGTGTTTTTGAGGATTGTGACCCTTCACTGGTTAAAAGGTCAGGAGTGAAGCCACTTTGCTGGTTTGTTCCCACGTTGAACCGGCCGACATGTGCAGTGAGCTTAGGGAGGCCCTCACCTTGCTCACTCAGGTTCTGTCCAAGAGCCTTCCTGTTGCTTCCAGTGAGGCAGCGAGTGGTTTCCAGGTGCCCCCTATGGCGCCGCCTCCTGGGGATTGGAAACAGGCCACTCTCTGATCCCCCTGGTGTGCCAACACCATGGGAGGCATCAGCTGGTTTGCCCATGATGATCTATGTGTCTTCCGACTCAGGTGATGAGTCCGACATACCTGACGTCGTGAACCAACACTCTTCTGACTTGGGGGGGCAGCTGTTGACTTCGTGTTTGGGTTCCTTCCGGATCTCAAACCGTCAAACCAGCCGACAGTGTCAGCCAGGCCGCAATCATCGGTCGCGTGTCTACAGCCTGTGGAGCAACCCGCTTCTGGGCATCTTTGACCATGCCAGTCGGTACAGATGGTTGAAGCATTTACAGCTTTGGACTCTTAAGCCGAGTTCCAAGGCTATGAAGACCACGTTCTTCACCAGGTTGACACTTTTTGGCGTAATCATTCCTATGATTCCCCCAATCCGTCGGTCTGCCAGACTTTGAGGGTTTTGGATCAGGACTCCAACTCCCTCGGGCTTTTCAAGCCCAAGTCGGCCGTTATTCCTATGGCGACTCTGGAGTCCGTGTTGGGCTTATCGAGAGTGATGCTGGGCATGCTTTCTCTCTCACATCACGTCGTCTCTGCCTTAGCTGCTTATCTACCCCAGATACGTTTGACGACGTACAGGCTCCATTGCGTGTGCTGTCCAAGGTGTTCATGCATCTTACTCACACGCATGCCTGCAACACGGCTAACTTGGAATTAGTTCGCAGGAACGCTGTGCTGGAGGCAGGCTGTTCCCTTCCTGAGGGGCAGCGCGGTGCTCTTCGATCTGCTTCTTTGGCAGGTCCGCAACTGTTCCATGGTTCCGTGGCGACAGTCCGGGATGATGTCCTACGTCATTCCAAAGATCAGCTGCTGCTTCGTCTGCTTGATCAGCTTTCTAGTGGAGGCAGGGGCCGTTCTAAGCCTAACAAGTACCCTTCTGCTTCCGATGCGAAGCAAAGGGCAGATCCTCCTGCCACCGCTTCTACTTCTTATCCATGGGGTAAGGGTAAGCGTCAACAGGCTAGAGGGAAGACTCAGGATTCTTCATTTAGCCGACGAGGTGGTTTCTCCTTCGCGGGCTTCGCCGAGGATCGAAATGAAGGTCCTCACCTCGATCCGAACGATATCAGAATTCACAGACCATTGGGCCACCATCACATCCGATCCTTGGGTGTTAGATGTTGTTCGGTCCGGGCTGCAAATATCCTTCCAGAGGCACCCCACTCTCTCCAGAGTGCCTGTACCAACTCCAGTTCCTTCAGACGTTTCACGTCGGGAGCTTTTGTCCATGTCAAGAACATTCAGTCAGTGGGGTTTTATTCCCGCCTGTTCTTGGTGCCGAAGAAGGACGGCTGACTCCGACCGGTTATCGATTTGAGTATCCTGAACCAATCTATCATTGCTCCCAAGTTCAGCATGGAGACTTTCAGGTCGGTTCACTGTTCCATTCACCAGGGAGATTTCGCTTCGAGACCTGTGAAACGCTTACTTTCACGTCTCGATTCATCGGACATCGCAAAAGTATCTCAGGTTCACTTTTCTGGGGCGAGTTGACCAGTTCAAGGCCATGCCTTTCGGCCTCAACATGGCTCCTTGGGCCTTCATCCGACTGATGTTGCCTGTGATAGCGTTCCATCGCACACAGTTCAGAGTGACTACTTCGGCATATCTAGACTATACCCTCCAGAGGCATTCCAATGCTGATTTTTTGGAGTCGGATGTTGACACACTGTTGAGCCTGCTCACGCCACTAGGGTTCAGAGTCAATGAGGAGAAGTCTGACCTGGTCCCTTCTCAGTCGTTTTGTCATCTGGAGATGGACTTCCGTACTCAGTTCAATACGGTAGCGGTCCTGCAAGCAAGGGGTGTGATTCTATCAGCTTTTGCTCTGACTCCGTCCCAGTCCACGTCCGCAACAGCTTGGAGTATTCTCCGGCTGCTCGGTCTCTGTGGTTCGGTGAGGGATCTTATTCCTCTAGGTCGGCTGCATGTCAGACCTCTCCAACACTTTCTGCTCAGTCGTTGGAGACCGGATGTCGATCCTCTGGATATGGTGCTTCAGTTACCAGACTCTCTTCATCCTCACCTTCTCAACTGGACGGATGTTCAGTGGATTACGCAGGGGATTCCTTTCAGGGCTTATATTTCGTCTAAATTTACGAGAATCCAAATGGATTCTTGTAAATATAGTTACGCGAATCCAACGATCATAGCACCCAGATCTGGCCGCTCATCGCGAAGTGAGCTGTGCATAGAGGGGTGGGGAGGGGGGGGGGGGGGTCTTTCTCCCCCAGAAAAATTTTTGAAATGCTTTTTGAAAGGGTTCTGGTGGCTTTTTGGGTCAAAATCCTCATTTTTTGAAAGGTGAAAATTACGTTTTTTTTAACAGCATGTTTCACACCAACACTGGCAACACTGTTAACCGTTTAGCGTTACTTGATTTGAATGGCCTGGAGAGTAATAATACAGTGCAGAATTTATCTTACCTGAGTGACAATGCGGTTCAAATCTTCGACATTTCCAAAACTCCGACTGTTGGACATGTGACTCAAAAACTACAGACACAGTTCAGATCAGAATTACCTGACCTCACCAAACTGGTTCAACTTGTTGGAAAATTTTGAAGATCTTTCACCGTGCAGTAGTTGCTACAGTACTGCACGGTGGAAGATCTTCAAAGTGAAACTATGTGTGCATGAAAAATGAATCAGCTAGGGCATCAGCTGAGCTGCACAACAGTATTTTAACTCACTATTTTATTTATCTCATTATTTACCATAACCATGAAATCTCAGCTGATTTAAATGAGCACTGCACATGTGGACAATAGCAGATCTAACTGGTGACGTGTACACAGAATTCTTCAACCAAGAAATGCCTTGAAACATCATCAATTTTTGTTGTCGTTAGAAAACTCCAAACGGTGTTGCTTGGCCAGGTGTAATTCTACCCAGAATTTATGCCGTGATGAGTGCTGAAGGTGCATCAGTGAATGAGTAGGGGTGGGAGTGGTGGGGGGGGGGGGGGGGGGTTATTGGGGCATTTCTAAAAAAAAACCCAGAAGTATCAAATGGTGCATTCTCGTGGCTTTTGGGATGAAAATCTTACTGTTTTCTTCAACAGAAAAAATAGAGGATTTGCAAAATTTACGCAAAGGAAATGTCTTATCCACTGGAACAGATGCCCGATCATGCCTCCATAGGTTCATGAATACGTCATGTATACCGCAACCAATAAACTGAATTTGTCTTGGTGCTGTATACATACCAGTGTAAGTTACACTGGTTTGCTAGCAGTACCAAGCCAAATTCGATAGTGTTGGCTGGTTCTACAGACAGCCAACACTGGAGCAAATTCACAGATATGTAGGAGAGTTCACGACGAGGCCTATTATTTTCACCAAAACATGGAAAAAGTGGGGGGGGGGGGGGGGGGAGAGGGGGGTCAGTCACAATTAGCTATAGCTGCAGAAAAGTGACCTTATAAGTTAAACACCAATAAATAAATACTTGCAAGTTTGAAATTGAGTGATTCATGAGGTTATTGTACCATTTGTGATTTATTATGACACATAGTAAGTCTTGCAAATTATGAAAATAAAGTTTAGGAAACTCAGATACTTCCTGAACTAAAACCTATAATCTCTAGACTCAGTAACCCATCCATCTCACTGACTCAACTTCAAGACATTGAATACAACACTATTTGGGATCATCATCTCCAGATTGTGCAGAGTCCGACTGATGATTCTGATAATTCATCATCAGCCCTTGAAATTTTCAAGAGCGTGTCGAACTTCCTGATACGCCTTTTCTTAAGGCCTTTTACATTTGAGCCCTTTCCAGTTACAAATTCATGTTCAATTATACTGTTCTTTGATCTTATCATATTCTTGGTGTTTAAGAAATTTAAACAGTCTGTGATTGACGAATCTGACAAACTTTGTCTCCAGTCAGTAACGATGTGCATCTTACTGGAGAACCCATTTTCAACCACTGACTGTGTAAATGGTAAACACAACACTAGTTCTACTAGGGTCAGAAAGTTTTGGCAGTCTTTGTGGGCCTTTGTGAAAATATAAGGCCAATACTCCGCCGATGACATCATTTTTTGAGCTGTCGAAGTTTCTCGTTCAAGCTTCAGGTGAGCGATAATTCTGATAAGGCTTTCTTAACATCAATCTGATATTGTGAAAGTGGGGTGGCGAAGTGTTCTGCTATTTTTGCAACATCTTCATTTAGAAACCCAGATATCTTGGCTTTGTCTTGGACGACATTCAGAATCTCCAATGAGTCATGAATTCACATCAAGCCATTCCAGGGGTGGGTTCAGGATACTCCCTATACCATTTTACATTCACATCCGATGGGTTATCCGATTTTCGCTTTCTAACACGCTCCATTGATTTCACATTTGACATCCTTGAAAACACAAGTTTGGTCCTGACCTTTTCGTTGACGCTAAGGGGGGAGGGATCTCCAGGTCCTTCTGTTGTCCGACAATTCAATAGTGGTTGCTTACATTTGGAACCAGGGCGGCACGAATTGTCTTGGGATCTTCTACTGCTCGCTCAGTATGTCAACTCCAGGGTGTTGGTTCGTCACATTCCCAGTCGTCTGAACGTCCTTGCTGACTCCCTCTCCCGACGAGGCAGGGTCATTTTCACCGAGTGGATGCTCCACAGGGCAGTGTTCCAGTCGCTTTGCGATATCTGGGGTCGTCCCCACATCGATCTCTTTGCGACTTGTTGGAACCATCAGGTGGACACTTTCATGTCCAGATTCTCTGGCTTTTGCAGTCGACGCTCTTGTCATTCGATTGGAACGGTCTAGTCGGCTTCGCCTTCCTGCCGGTTCCGATTCTGCCTCAGGTTCTACCCAAGATTTGAACCTGCTGTTGTGTCGCCTCAGCGGGTGTGGATCAATCAGCTCCATTCTCTGCTGGCAGCGGTTCCGGCACGTCTCCCTCTACGTCGTCACCTTCTTTGCCAAGGTCACCCGAGGAGGTTTCAAGTTGACCCGACTTCATTATACTCTCTATTTTGATCTTTCCCAAATCACTTGGGAAAGATCAAAATAGAGAGTATATTTTCTGAGTTAGGGTCTTCCACTGTAGTGCAAGCCTGTAGTAAACAATTGTGGTAGGTATAATAAGAAAGGAAATTTACTATAAAATTTAAATTTTCATCTCGGAAATGGCCTCATCGTTTTTGACCTGGCAGAAACACTGATTGTGTAATATTATTTATATTTATTGTATTGCGATACATCTTGGAACAACGATACGTATTGAATTGTGAGCAATGTATTGCGGTTCAAGCGTATGCTGCGTATCACAATTAATCATTGCAGCTCTACTTCACTGATCTCTAGAGACTATACAATCGGAACAGCTGGAATGTCAGAATTTTGGTACCATATCAATATTTGAAAAAAACATGACAAATGTAAGGATTGATTCAGCAAAAGGATCTCAGAGTTTAATTAAGCCAGATGTCAATTGTTTAAAAGATTTGCTTGCATTTCTCATTCCTTTTCAAAGTGTTTGAGAGTAGGGACCTGCGAACCGTTCGAGATTCGGCTCGACTCGAAACCATCGCCGAGATTCGATTCGACTCGATACCTCACCGTCCGATTCGTATTTTTCGAACCGACCTCTGTTCAAACGGCGAATTATATGTGCACTCGCTCGCATCAAGAACACGCCGTCATACGCTAACGATAGTGTAATAAATCGCTCTCTGAACGTATTAGCTCTCCAATTTTGTTGATTATTAAACCCCCGGGCTACCGTACGATCTCTGAGGGTCAGGGAAGATTCGTCCCCGGGAATATTCGTCCCCAGGTTTTTGAGAATATTGTATGTCTATCTTCACTATTAGTGTGCGATACTGTGTTTGGAGAGACTTTGAGTTTGAGATTTTTTATCATATTTTCCGACATGCCTTGTTTGCTTTTATAATAATGGTATTTGGTGCTGATGAGGCTGAGCACGAGCCACGACCACCAAGTGGGTAGAATAAAACTGCGAGTCTATGAGTTCAGAATCAATTGGTCTGGAATCGAGTATTCTCGCAGTGCGAGAATACTCGATTCCAGACCAATTGATTCTGAACTCATCCAGCATGCAGAGTACCGGTATTGCAGACTATGGAAGCACGAATGTCGCCGTCGCGCCGGTTTCAAGGTTCGAGATTCGAATCGACTTGATACCAGAGGGATGATTCGGCTCGAGATTCGGCTCGAAGTTTTATCCCCGGCTCGCAGGTCCCTATTTGAGAGTTATTCAGACTTTTGCTTTTGTGACACACAACTGCATGTAAGCACCATAGCATATCAGGATTCTAAAAGCAATACACAAAAAAGTGTACTTGTCACTACTTTTCACATGCAAATGTGGACTCTGCACCAACAGTGTTAGTCATCGAGACATCATCACATCGGAACCGACTGACCTAGCATCTTTTTTTTCAGCTTGTCGGTGAGTACATTGTCATTACACTAAGGCTAAAATGGTTTGCTCATTTTCACAACCGACTAACCGAGAACTATACACTGAGGTGCCAAATAACAGTGATGGCCAAATAACAGTGATGGCTCAGATTTTGGTCTGAAAATAATAACAGTGATGGCATTTTTGCTCTATGTCTCAATACCAAATAACAGTGATGGCAAGGAATTTTTCAGCAAAATTAATAAGCATGTCGACACTCTTATTTGGCACCTCGGAGTAACTGGATAATATCCGGTTATCCGTGGCCATTATTTCACCGAATATGGGATCAAAACTATAGGAACTATTGGAAAGCAGTATTCTCAAACTATTCCGTAGAGTGTATACAAACGAATGTTGTCAACGTTCGTTTGTATAATACTGCGGAATAGTTTCTGCGATTACTCGCTACTCACGGAAATTGCCGATCATTAATGAAGTCTTGAATGCCAGACTCGATTATTTCTCAATATATACAACGTGGGTTTGAGATGTATTCTGTCACAAATGAGAAGCGTCAAATTTACTACATTTTAACCATGGAATGATGATCACAATCGATATTTCGGATAACCAGTTGACAGGTTTTTCTAATCAGTTAGGTCGGTAACCGGTTTCGAACCTGTTATCCGGTTAACCATTTCAGTACTACATTACACATACACACCCTTAGTTATGGCTATGAAAATATAGTCTAGAAGGCATTTTTGAAAGTTTGTTATTTATTGTAGTGTTCAACCGATTACCAAAAATGGTCGGTAACCGATTACCAGTTATTTGATCTCACAATTGGCCGATTCTGATGCCAATTCCAGTTGTAATACCGTTCACTACTAGACAAGTCAAGGCTCGAAAGAACTACATTAAACTGAACATTTTTCACAGTGTTAAACTTCGTTGACTGGGGTCGTAGTAAAATTACATTTTACTGCGACCTGAGTCAATGGAGCACTCTTCACTTTTCGGTATGAACTGACGATTGCCGCAAGTACGCTCAGTTGTAAGCTTTACATGTTGTTTGACTTGTATATCCTGTAAAGGGGCATCTAGAGAGATTAAGAATACACATTGTGGTTGTTTCTCAACTTTATTGAATGGTATCATTGACATCATTTTACATTAACAATTGAACAATTGCAGAAGATAATAAGATGCTGTTAAGGCCACACAAAGTAGATCTTCTGTTTCTCAGGCCATTATTTGTGAAATTGCATGCGGGCGAGCGGTTTTTTATTTTATTTTTTATTTCAGTAATTTCTTCTTTGCCATCAAAAGTTCATGTTCTTGGTTCAAGTTTAAGGCCTCATAATCTACAGAATAGAAAGGGTGGTGGTGTATTTCATCCCTTGAGTGCAAGAAGGCTTTGCAATGCTAAAGCATTGCAAAGTCTTCTTGCACTCAAGGGACAAATTCATAAATTTTTTTAACTTGGGTAAAATATCAGGCATAAACCATTTAATTTTAATTTTTTTAAAGTTTAAATTGGTTATAAAAAGAGAGCATGCGGCAGCCAAAAGGACCATGCGGGAGGGCCTGAGAAACAGATTTTTTATTTTTTCAGGCCTAATGAATCATCACAAAATGCTTGTCACCAATCAGTTGAACCGATGTTCCAGGAGCCGTTGTCATCTGATTGCCCACAAACGGCTGATTGTGGTGGCCAGTTCCGATCATTGATTGAATACTAATTTATGGCTGTCTCTAAAAACTTAACAGCAGACATGTTTGTGATAGAAGTGTTCCCAGGCATTATATGTTGTCCTTGATATCAGGGATGCACAAATTGGATAACCCTGCATTATGTTCCTCCAAAGATTATCCCAAATTTTCTAGGATAACCTTTTCTTGCTCCTATAAAATCACCTGCAGGTCAAAGGGGCAGGTGGTGGACACATCACAATGTACTGAAGGAAGGATCATCAACTGAACAATGTTAAATATTTTATTTTTGTGATCATTAACTGGTTGAGTGCTAGAAGCCACTATCATGGCTCTACTGGAAAGTGCTGAAAGCCACTTTAATGGCTTTGCTCTGTTATACACTAGTTTGTTGTTGGCTCGGCAATAGAAAAAAATCTTAATATAAATTAGTTTTGTTACAATTCATTGGAGAGTGCCAGCTGGCACTCTCCAATGAATTGTAACAAAACAATTATTTTTGAACAATATATTTCTAAACTAAATCTCCTCCTGCTGGTAGAGTAGTGTCTTTGAAAAAAATACTCACATTACAAATGACCACCGAAAAATAATTTAGCACTATACCAGTTAACTGGTAGATTGCTGAAAGCTCATATTTGGTCTTTATTCTGAAGTGCAAGTGTGCATGCAACTTAAAGGCTTCAGAGCCTGGGGATGAGCTGCTTCATATTATCTTTGAAGTGAGATTATTATACCCCCCCCCCCCCCCCCCCTTCCCACACACACACACACACACACACAAAACAAACGGTGGGGGTATATAGGAATCATCTTGTCCGTCGCTCAGTCGGTCTGTCGTCGTCGGTCCGTTGAAAATGTAAACTATTGGAGCGAACTACTTCCACAGTTTTAGCCGCATTTTCACAATAATGATCAACATGATGAGGGGAAGTGTGTGACATAATTTTTTTCCCGATCAGAATTCAGGATGGCTGACTTGAGGCCATATTGGATTTTGCAAA
Source organism: Pictodentalium vernedei (assembly GCA_031216915.1). NCBI lineage: Eukaryota > Metazoa > Mollusca > Scaphopoda > Dentaliida > Dentaliidae > Pictodentalium > Pictodentalium vernedei. The sequence goes on from CM062292.1 coordinate 446,000,188, forward strand.
GTACTTGTGGAGCGAACTACTTCCACAGTTTTAGTCGCATTTTCATGAAACGTCACAAAAATGATCAACATGATGAGGAGCAGTGTGTGACATAATTATTTTCTCGATCGAATTCAAGATGGCCAAATGGTGGCCATATTGGATTTTTTTTTTTTTACTTGGAAAAATTGAATGCCCCTTTTCAGTCACCTACACTAGACGGTATGCTACGGTGGGGGTATACCGGGTGACAGACCATTTCTAGTTAAAATTATTTATTTTGTGGATTTGCCTTGTCACAATTTATGGGAGAGTACCTCCAGACACTCTCCCATCAATTGTAACAAGTCAAAGACAAATGGGCAAATTTTGATGATCAAAAATACAAAACCAGAAGAATGATGGTTAACTTTATGCAGTAATAAATGTTTCTGGTTCACTCAAGTACAATTGGGGGTTAATGGGTTATATAATGTTTATTCCAAATCAACTTAGGGTCAGTGGAGCTCTATTTGCTTCACTGATTCCCAATGTTCAATCATGTTTTAGAAAGGATAGTTGCATTTGCACGCTGCCGCCAATGAGATTTTGCAGGTAATTCTGGTCTCATGATCATCTCGTTTTGTGATTCATTCACTGACAAATACGTTGAGGTGACAAGTGTTAAAAATCCCTCCCACCTCAACCCATCCATTGGAGTGCTGACTTGGATCGGATTTGCTTCCCCATCTAATCCTATATCGGTTTTGTGGGCGTTTTATTTATGCCACCCACTTTGCTCTTGTCAGGCTAGTTTTCCCTTCGAAACTCCTCACTACTGTAATTAATATTCATGTTAGTGAATTATCTGTTTGGCTACACTACGTTATCCAAAATGATTTAAGTAATAAATTCTACATTACAGTGTAGTCCTTAAACGCATTTATATGTTATTTTCTGTTCATAAAATGTATTCCCTTAGTCATATGTAGCTCTTATTGCAGCATAAATAAATTGGCATTCAACCACTTAAAAAAAACACAGACAAAAGAGATTGGGGTTAGGGCTGTCACGATTATTCGATTAATCATTTGCTGATCGACCACGCCAAAATTGATTAGTATTTTTCGTTGTCGAAGAATCGGCAAATTTTACCCCGTTTTAGACGTTTAATAATTAAAAAAAAATGAAAAAACTATTGTTTCTTAAGGTAAAGGGTCAAGAACGTCGACGTTAAATCTCAAGAAGCCGATAGAAGCATTTGCCTTTTAGGAACATTCAAAGCTTTGATATTCTGAACTTTTGAACCGTCAGTGTAATAATCAAGACCGGTCGGCAGTTGCGAACTTGCAAAGTTCGCAACTGACGACCGGTCTTGATTATTACACTGACGGTTCAAAAGTTCAGAACATCAAACCTTTGAATGTACCTGAAAGAGGATCGTCTTCGTTGTTTACTCGAGGTTGGTCAACTGACTTGAACTTCATTTTTAACAACTTAAAGAGAGGGAAATGTGGTGACGGGGGTCATCTATGTATGATTAATCAATTATAAACGATTATTTGCGACGATTAATCGATTCCTAAATTCAAAAATCGTGACCACCCTAATTGGTGTTATCTTGACTCAAAAGGGTTATGCAAATATTTTTGGCATCACCTTTTTGGGGTTATCTTAACTTTTAAATTTGTGCATACATATACCAATTGATATCAACTTGTTTTTTTCTTCTTATTTTCAGGTTTGCAAAGCCCATTGGTCAGTACTAGTGTCTTGTCCATTTTTTCAATCTCTCTACAACAGTGGATTAAGTGAGAAGCGAGCAGGTAATATACTTGTTCAGTATTTTACCGCCCCGCAGGAACCCCGGGAAGTGAAGTAGTGCCTGTTCAGCCAGTAAACAGGCTCTGTTTTACTGGTAAAATAGGACCCAGTCACCAATGCTTGGGAGGTGAAACCCTCTCTAAAATGGGCAACATGGCTTATTAACGCTCACCCCTGGTCTTGAGTTGATAGTCATGTTGTGGTCATGATTAGCCATTGCGCAAAAATATGTGACCTTAAACACCAATAAATAAATTTAGGCATGCATACTGGGTGGGTGTGAACTAAAATACCAGTAAACAATTATGTGGTGGTTAAATGCTGAGTGTTTGGAACTTTGAAATTGCCTTTTCCAATTAGGTGTGCTCCCTACATCGGAGGGCCCTCCATTTTCTGAAATGTCAGTGTAATCGATGTATGAATTATTCTGTACCCCAGAAACGTGCATAATGTGACTGAGAATAGATTAGATGGTTGGACAAGAATACGGACAGGGGTAAAAAATGAGTGTCAATTTGGTAAAATTTCACAAATTTTCGACAATACGCTTTTTTTATAAACAAGATTTTCAATGGGAAAAAAAGGGCCTTTCTCTTTATTGTGGTGTTCTCGATTTTGGTTCGGAACATCTGCACTATGTATTCATTCCTCTTTGGGATATTTGTGTTCAAATTTTGACATCGGGTGATGATATTTTGTACCAAAAATAGTTCCAACATCAGTCAGTTGTTACTATTTTTAGTAACTCTGAACGAAATGACAATGTGACTCAGGTCTGAACAACTAAACAGATCCCTTTATAAAATTTTATTGGTGCAGTGATTAATTAAAATTAAAAATTTCAGTTCAGTGAAAGAGTGTATGTGAGTGGGGTGTTGTAAGATGCACTAGGTCAACATTTGTCTGGTAAAGTAGGAACATTTCTTATCAACCTACTCACAATTGTTTACTACAGGCTTGCACTACAGTGGAAGTCCCTAACTCGGATAAAATACTCTCTATTTTTGTCTTTCCCAAGCAAGTTGGGAAAGAAAAGTGGTGCAAAAGCACCAATAAAAATAAGCCAAAACTGGGTCGAGTGCAACCGGCGCAGACCCAGTACGGGACGCTCTCTCCCAAGTACAACTCCACGACTTCCGTTGCCAGTGCGCATATACCGTCTCTAAAGACTCATTCTTTTTTAAATCCGCTTCGTGTCGAGATGTTTTTGAACGCTTATCAGTGTTCCACCAGCTCGATGTTTTATGATTCCTGATTCATTATACCACAGTGTATCCTTTGTATTCTCAGGAACAGTGTTTTATATATTCTCTTTTCTATTATATGTCCATAATGTATTTTTATTTGCTCTCTCTCGAGTCGCTCGCGAATTTCGCGTGCCACGCGGTTCGGACTTAGATTTTTTCACAATTATTGTTAATGCTTTTTTTGCAAAATTTTCAAATTGTGTTAGAGTTAGGTGTCAGCGGGGTACCACTCCTGCAGTGTTTCTTCTTTCTTTTGAGAGTAGTCTTCCTGTTGGGTGGTTCCCGGTCGACCTTCTGGGGTCTTTGTTTCTGTCACCTTTCTCTCTTCTTTGGGGGTGTTCTGTTTTCTCATCTCCACTTCTCTGCTCCTCTCACCTCTATCATGCCCAGGACAATTCCCTGTGGGCAATGTCTGCTGCCAAAGCATGTGGACGATGTACATTTGTCTTGTTCCTCCTGTAATGGGTGTTCGGCCGAGCGGCCGTGTGGTGTCTGTGGAACATGGTCTTCCACCTTCTGGGCGTCAGTAAACCGTGTCGTTCGTTCTCGTGGCCGTGCCTCCCGCTCCCGCGGGAAAGGAGAACGTGGTCGTTCGGGGCCTCCCGAGTCGACTTTGTCTGGTGAGAGTTATTCCTCCTCCGTGGGGGATGTGCAGTCTTTTCCTGTGGTGGATACTGCGGGAGCCGTTGAGTGTTCTGGTGTAGAGATGCCTGGTTCCGGTCCCCCTCCAGTCGACATCTGAGGCTGTCACTAGGGTTGTGACTCCTCCTTCGGAGCCGAGCCGGTGTGCTCTCTCCACTATTTCACCAGCCTCAACGACTCTCGACGTATCTACTACTGCTGCTGGCCCATCTGCTTCGTTATCTGTTTCAGCCGGCCTCGGCTTTTCGCTGCAGGGGACTGCAGGACTGTCCGATACTGTAGACGTGGGATATCGGCCTCAGCCTTCAGGGCTTATATTTCGTCTGAATTTGTGAGAATCCATTTGGATTCTCGTGAAAATGGTTGCGAGAATCCATACCTACTATGAGTGTCCCAGGATCCCATGACGCCGCCATGGTTGAACCACTGTTGTATACTGATAACACATGTTAACCTTTTACCCAACACACCTTTTTAATTTTAATTTTTAAAACTAAATTTGATAATTTTTAAACAATGAATAATAAATAAATGATAAAATAATTAAATGAACAATATTTACCAATAAAATCTTACAAATATGGCTGTCGTTGGAACCGGCTCAATGAGCCGGCTCCAATTACAGCCATATTTGTAAGATTTTATTGACAAAGTGTCAGGATATTTCAGGTCATGTTAGCCTTCTATTGGTTAATTTGTTGCCACTGTGTTAGTTAAAGGGTTAAATAGACTCAATCTTTTTCACTCGAATCCTAGCAGAGGTGTAGCAAGAATCTACACGAATTCTCGCCGGTTTTATTGCGCGAATCTTTGTGCGAATCGTTTCTCGGATTCTCGTCGAAATATAAGCCCTGGCCTTCCCTGACTTCAACTCGGCGAAGTCGGAAGGGGCTGCCGGCCGAGCCCATCGCTGTGGTCTCTTCGCCGTCGAGCACCACGGTTGTGTCTTTGGATTCGGATGTTCGTAGTGGAAACACTATGAACTCCGTGGCATTTCCGTCGACTCACTCTGGTCACACGACCAGTTTTGGGGGACCAACGCCTTTTGTGCAGCCTGGACCTTCTGCCCCGCAGAGGTCCGCGGTGACTCTCATGAGTTCTCGCAATATTGATCCTCGGGGTGCATCGTACCCCTATACACGTCTGCCTTCAGATGTTTCGGCTGCCGCCCGTCGTCCCGCGTCGGGTGTTTTGGAGGATCGTGACCCTTCGCTGGTTAAGAGGGTCAGAGGTGAAGCCACTTTGCCGGTTCGCTCCCCTGTCGAACCGGTCGGTACAGGCAGTGAGCTTAGGGAGGCTCTCTCCTTACTCACTCAGGTTCTTTCTAAGAGCCTTCCTGTTGCTTCCAGCGAGGCTATGGGTGGTTTCCAGGCGCCTCCTTTGGCGCCGCCTCCCGGGATTGGAAACAGGCCGGTTTCCGATTCCTCTGGTGTCCCGACACCATGGGAGGCGTCGGCTGGTTTGCCCACGATGGGCTATGTGTCTTCCGACTCAGGGGAGGAGTCCGACATGCTTGAGGTCGAGGGCCAGCAGTCTTCGGACTTGGGGGCGGCTCTTGACTTTGTGTTTGGGTTTCTGCCTGAGCTCAAACCTGCTAACCAGCCGACAGTGTCAGCCTGGCCGTGATCATCGGTCACGCGCCAACAGCCTATGGAGCAACCTGCTTCTGGGCGCCTTCGACCGTGCCAGTCGGTACAAGTGGTTGAGGCTTTTTCAGCATTGGATGCCAAGCTGAATTCCAAGGCTTTGAAGACTTCTTTCTTCACCAGGGTTGACACCTTTTTGCCTCCTGTGCGTTATCGTTCCTACGATTCCGCCAATCCGTCAGTCTGCCAGACTTTGACGGTTCTGGATCAGGACTCCACTTCCCTCGGGCTTTCCAAGCCCAAGTCTGCCGTCATTTCAATGACGACTCTGGAGTCCACGTTGGGCTTATCTAGAGAGATGCTTGGCATGCTTTCTCTCTCAGATCACGTCGTCTCAGCTTTGGCTGCTTATCTGCCTCCAGATAAGTTTGACGAGGTACAGGCTCCTTTGCGTGTGCTGTCCAAGGCGCTTATGCACCTTACTCACACGCATGCCTGTAACACGGCCAATTTGGAATTAGTTCGAAGGGACGCTGTGCTGGACTCAGTACGATCCCTTCCCGAGGAGCAGCGTGCTACTCTTCGATCTGCTTCTTTGGCAGGTCCGCAACTTTTCCATGGTTCCGTGTCGACGGTCCGGGATGACGTCCTACGTCATTCCAAAGATCAGCTGCTGTTTCGTCAGCTTGATCAGCCTTCTCGGGGAGGCAAGGGCCGTTCCAAGCCTAACAAGAACCCTTCTGCTTCCTCTGTGAAGCCAAAGGCTGGTCCTTCTGCCGCTGCCTCTACTTCTTACTCACGGGGTAAAGGTAGGGGTCGGCAGAATCGAGGGAAGTCTCAGGATTCTTCATTTAGCAGAGGAGGTGGTTTCTCCTCTCGCGGGCCTCGTCGGGGCTCGAAATGAAGGTCCTCACCTCGACTCGTCCCAGGTTGGAGGAAGGATAGCAGAGTTCGCAGACCATTGGACCACCATCACATCCGATCCTTGGGTGTTAGATGTTGTTCGATCCGGGCTGCGCATATCCTTCCGACGGCACCCCACTCTGTCAAGGGTTCCTCTTCCAACCACAGTTCCTTCAGACGTTTTACGTCGGGAACTTTTGTCCACGGAGATTGCCAATCTCCTGGCAAAGGGGGCGATCGAGGTCGTCAGGAATGTTCAGTCAGTGGGTTTCTATTCCCGCCTGTTTCGGTGCCGAAGAAGGACGGCCGACTCCGACCGGTTATCGATCTGAGTATCCTGAACCAGTCTATCATTGCTCCCAAGTTCAGCATGGAGACTTTCAGGTCGGTCCGCCAATCCATTCACCAGGGAGATTTCGCGGCCAGCATCGACCTGCGAGATGCTTACTTCCACGTTCCGATGCATCGGGCGTCACGGAAGTATCTCAGGTTCGCTTTTCTGGGGCGAGTTTACCAGTTCAAGGCCATGCCTTTCGGCCTCAACCTGGCTCCTTGGGCGTTCACCAGACTGATGTCGCATGTGATAGCGTTCCATCGCACACAGTCCAGGGTGACTACTTCGGCATATCTGGACGATATCCTCCAGAGGCATTCCAATGCTGCCTTACTGGAATCGGATGTTGCCACTCTGTTGAGCTTGCTCACGTCGCTAGGATTCAGAGTCAACGAGGAGAAGTCGGACCTGGTCCCTTCTCAGTCGTTTTGTCATCTGGGGATGTCTTTCCAAACCAAATTCAATTTGGTGGCTGTTCCCCAGGCCAAGGCTGTGATTCTCTCAACTTTTGCTCTGACTCTGTCCCTGTCCAGGTCTGCGACCGCTCGGAGTTTTCTCCGGCTGATCGGTCTCTGCGGTTCGGTGACGGATCTCATTCCTCTAGGTCGGCTGCGTGTCAGACCTCTCCAACACTTTCTGCTCAGTCGTTGGAGACCGAATGTAGATTCTCTGGATCAGGTGCTTCCGTTTCCGGACTCTCTGTATCCTCACCTTCTTCCCTGGACAGATGTTCAGTGGATTACGCAGGGTGTTCCGCTGGACTTACCCACGTCCGATCGCGTTCTGACGGCAGATGCCAGCGATCTCGGATGGGGTGCGACGTTGGATCCTCTCGGTCTTTCCCTACACGGGATGTGGGACCAGGATCAAGCAGCTCTACACATCAACCAGAAGGAGCTTCTTGCTCTTCTTCTGAGTTTCAGGCAGTGGATCCCTCACCTGTCGAATCGCCAGGTCCTTCTACTATCCGACAATTCGACGGTGGTTGCTTACATTCGGAACCAGGGCGGCACGCACTCGCTTCCGATGCACGAGTTAGCTCGGGATCTTTTACTGCTCGCTCAGGATGTTCACGCCGGAGTGGTTGTTCGTCACATTCCCGGTCGTCTGAACGTCCTAGCCGACTCCCTGTCCCGACAGGGCAGGGTTATTTCCACCGAGTGGATGCTTCACAGGGCAGTGTTCCAGTCGCTTTGCGATCTCTGGGGACGTCCCCACATCGACCTCTTTGCGACTCGTTGGAACCATCAGGTGGACACTTTCGTGTCCCCGTGTCCAGATCCTCTGGCTTTTGCCGTGGACGCTCTGTCACTCGATTGGAACGGTCTAGTCGGCTACGCCTTCCCGCCGGTTCCGATTCTTCCTCAGGTTCTCGCCAAAATTCGAACCTGCAGTTGTCGAATCATTCTGATCGCTCCCCTGTCGCCTCAGCGGGTGTGGATCAATCAGCTCCGCTCGCTGATGGCGGCGGTTCCGGCACGTCTCCCGCTACGTCACGACCTTCTTTGTCAAGGTCGCCCGAGGAGGTTTCACGTCGACCCGACTTCATTGTGCCTTCACGCATATCTTTTGTCAGGTCCTGTCTCCTCCGTAGAGGTTTTTCGAGACGAGCAGTGGAGTGCATTTCTTCTTCAAGGAGGCACTCCACTGGTTTAGCTTATGCAGCTAAATGGAAGGTCTTCTGTCGATGGTGTGCTGATCACTCTGTTGATTATGCCAATCCTTCGATTTCACAGATTGCGGTGTTTCTGGTATATCTAAATGGAAGGTCTTATGTCGATGGTGTGCTGATCACTCTGTTGATTATGCCAATCCTTCGATTTCACAGATTGCGGAGTTTCTGGTATATCTGTTTGATTCTCGGGGTCTCCAGCCTGTTACCATCAAGGGTTACAGGTCTATGCTTTCAGAGACTTTTTCTTATGTGGGGAAGCGTCGTATCGGCACTAATCCTTACCTCTCCAAGCTTGTTCGGCACTTTTCTTTGAAAAGGCCTCGGACTTTGCAGCTTACTCCACGATGGAATCTTTCGTGGGTGCTGCTTTGCTTGGGGGGGGGGGGGGGGGGGGGGGGGGCGCCGTTCGAACCTTTATCCCAGGTGGATATGCAATTTCTCACATATAAGACGGCTTTTCTGATGGCATTTGCTTCGGCCAGACGGGTTAGTGAGCTTCACGCCCTCTCGGTTGACCCGGCCTTTTTTAGGAGCTCTCCCAACAGTGTTACTTTTACCACTGATTGCTCCTTTTTGGCTAAGAATCAGTTACCAGATACTACTCCTCCTCCTATCTGTATCAGGGCTCTTCCCTCTGTTGAGGGTACTCGCCCTTTGCTCTGTCCGGTCCGTGCTATTCGCATTTATCTTGATTGGGCACGCTTCATACGGAAAGGCAGAAAACGTTTTTTTCTGTCTCTCATTCCGGGTCGACAGAAGATCTCTCCTCAGTCCATTTCTCGATGGATTTGTCTTGCTATTCGTACGGCTTATAGTCGTTTAGCAGCTGGCGATTGTATTACCAATCGTATTTCTGCCCACGAGGTGCGGGCACTGTCTACCTCTTGGGCTTATTCTAACTCCGTCAAGTTGTCGGATGTTATGTAGGCAGCCTACTGGAGAAATGCTTCTACTTTCTCCACCTTTTTTTTACGCCAGTTGCAGGAGCAGTCGGAGGACCTTTTTGCCCTGGGTCCTCTTTCTTCTGCTCAGGCTGTTGTCTGCCATAGCCATTAGGCTTCTTGAAGGTCAGTTTCAGCCTTGTGCTGTTACTGCCCTTTTTCTGTCTGTGTGTCACACAGGCTCATATGTCTCTTTTCATTGTCCTTTACCAATGATTGCGACATTATGGTTGATAAGCCTCGGGACCTCTTCCATCTACTTCACGGTTCCAGTGCACTAGGGTTATGTGGGGGTTGGTTATGCGATTCCCTCCAGCCTTTTGTCTATTCAGCCTGTAGTAAACAATTGTGAGTAGGTTGATAAGAAATCTAAATTTTATAGTAAATTTCCTTTCTTATTATACCTACCACAATTGTTTACATGGAGGCCCTCCCGTCTTCTTTACGGGTAAAGAATCTTTCCTCCCCGCTGATCACATAACTCTAACGTTTACGGATTCAAAAAGAATGAGTCTTTAGAGACGGTATATGCGCACTGGCAACGGAAGTCGTGGAGTTGTACTTGGGAGAGAGCGTCCCGTACTGGGTCTGCGCCGGTTGCACTCGACCCAGTTTTGGCTTATTTTTATTGGTGCTTTTGCACCACTTTTCTTTCCCAACTTGCTTGGGAAAGACAAAAATAGAGAGTATTTTATCCGAGTTAGGGACTTCCACTGTAGTGCAAGCCTGTAGTAAACAATTGTGGTAGGTATAATAAGAAAGGAAATTTACTATAAAATTTAGATATCTATGGACGAAAGTATGGAGGTTGGGGGTATGTTGCGCCCCTTGCAGACAGGCCTGGTCTTTTGAGGGGAGACATAGCTCCCACCCTCCATGGCTCCTGCAGAATCAATCTAAGAGCTGTAATAACTTTCCTTAAAACTTCAAATCCCTTATTAATAAATGGCTTAAGTATAGAATAGCTCTTATGGCATAGGTTTAGGGGAGCCGTAGTAGCTCCCTTAGATTTTTTAAAAGTCCAGGCCTGTGCAGGCCTGTTGAAAATTATGCCTGTCAGTAAACATGTACCTCTTGCCCAAAAATTGTTATGAATCGACCAAACAACGAATTCAAACCAAGTTAGCCGAAACCAGGTGTCGGAAGTGTGGTTTCGTACGTGATATTTCCAGTTTAAAATTGCCACATTAGGATTGTTTTACAGTGTACTACCAATGTCATTTGGAATCACGCGTATTGCGTGATTCCAAATGTCCTTGGTAATACACTCGTATTTACAGTGGATAAAGCCACAGCCACATACATGTGTAATACATGTAAGACTTCGTATGAAACCCATGCGGCAGGGACTGCATCTCGGCACTGGTTCACACTAACATTCAACAGTTCATACATTAATAATGCAGCACACTTGAATGCATGATTGAATAGGAGACAAAAGAAATTCTGTATGTACCTGCGATTGCTTCGCTTCCTTGACTTGAAGCTTGGCAGTGTCCGATCTTGCCTTATCATGAAGCGATTGATGCTTCTTACTGAAGTGTACCAGTGCTGAGATGCAGTCTCCGTTGCTTGGGTTTTGTACAAAGTCTTACACATGTATGTATCTGTGGCTTTATCCTCTGTAAAAATTAGTGTATTACCGATGACGTTTGGAATCACGCAATATGCGTGATTCCAAATGACATCAGTAATACACTGTAAGTTCCATGTGGGCGATGTGTACTTGTGGCTCGCTCTCAAATCCTCGTATTGTTTTGACAATTTAGTCAGTATTAAATGTATGAATGTATGTACAGTAAAACCTGTCTTGAGAGACCACTGTTTTGAGAGATTGTAGGATAAAATACCCTCGGGACATAATACCCTAAAAAAAAATACCCTTAGGACATAATACCCTCAATGGGTAGGACAAAATACCCTCGGACAAAATACCCTCAAACCAAATGTATATAAAGTTGGATTTCGGGGGGGGGGGGGGGGGGGGGGGGGGGGGGGGGGGGGGGGGGGGGTCAAGCTGGCTCTTGTAATTTTTTCCATTACTTTCTACATTCTTCTATCAATGTTTCGGTTCTTACACAATTTTATTCTATCTTTTCTCTTTCAATTTTTTAGGGTTAATTTAATCTACAATTGTAGCAATTTTGTCTACTTTTGAAGTCATTATTGCTTTGAAAACTGTGTATGAGATCAACTGATCTGTTTTAATAGAATAAACATCTTCTTAATTAGCAAGCTGTCTAGATAAAGACATTAAAGATATGTCTACTTTTGAAGACATTATTGCTTTAAAAACAGTGTATGGGATCAACTAATCTGTTTCTGGCAAAGCATTCTGAGCTCTGTCAAACAAGATAAAATGACTTAAATATTTTAAATTTCTTATAAAATATCAAATAATAATATTTTGGTGAGAAATACATAGGTAAATTTTCATATTCATATCTTGTCTCAGAGAGCGCAAATCATAAAGTTAGAAATAAATAATTCATTCACCAAATTATTATTAGATATTTCATAAGAAATAAGATTTGTTAAAAACCCACTCAATTATTCCTCACCAAATTATTATTAGATATTTCATAAGAAATAAGATTTGTTAAAAATCTTTGTTTTGTACTTCATTTTTAGCTCAACTTTTGCGAAGCCAAATTTGAGCTTATGCCATGGTCCGTCTGGCCGTCTGTCCGCCTGTCCGTCAACAATTGGATACGGCTCGGGCTAGAGGCCGTATTTATGAACCGATCTTTACGAAACTTCTTGGGTACCTTTGTTATGACTATGGGACGAGAACGAGTGTTTTGGGGTGCGGTCCGAAATTCAAGATGGCTGCCAGCCACCATTTTGTACCGACGATGCAGAAATCTGTTTTTTGTACAGAACTTCCATATGAAAGCTCTGATTTGAATAATTTTTTGTATGAATGTTTAGTACCATGGGATACATCACATATAATACGGGTTTTTTTCTCGTGTGTAAATTATGCAAATTAGACTAACTTTGATGTTTTTTGGTGTTACTTTCAGCACTGTAAGTGTAAATGCCAATACGGCTCGGGCTAGAGGCCGTATTTATGAACCGATCTTTACGAAACCCCTTGGGTACCTTTGTTATCACCGTGGGACGAGAACGAGTGTTTTTGGGCCCGGTCCGAAATTCAAGATGGCCGATGGCAGCCATTTTGTACAAAATTTGGTGCAATCAGATTTTTGCACAGAACTTCCATATGAAAGCGCTGATTTGAATAATTTTTTGTGTGAATGTTTAGTACCATGGGATACATCACATATAATACGGGGTTTTTTCTCGTGCAAAAATTATGCAAATTAGATGAACTTTGATTTTTTCAGTGCTACTTACACACAGTGAGTACACATGTCAATACGGCTCGGGCTAGAGTCTGTATTTATGAACCGATCTTCACGAAACGTCTTGGGTACCTTTGTTATCACCTTGGGACGAGAACGAGTGTTTCTGGGTGCGGTCCAAAATTCAAGATGGCTGCCAGTGGCCATTTTGTACCAAAATTAGGTCTAATCAGTTTTTTGTACACAACTTCTATACGGCTCAGGCTAGAGGCCGTATTTATGAACCGATCTTTACGAAACTTCTTGGGTACCTTTGTTATCACCGTGGGATGAGAACGAGTGTTTTTGGGTGTGGTCTGAAATTCTCGATGGCCACCAGCAGCCATTTTGTACCCAAATTAGTGCAATCAGTCTTTTGTACAGAACTTCTGTATGAAAGTTCTGATTTGAATAAATTTTTGTATGAATGTTTAGTAACATGGAATACATCACATATAGTACGGGTTTTTTTCTCGTGCAGAAATTATGCAAATTAGATGAACTTTGATTTATTCAGTGCTACTTATACACTGTAAGTGCACATGTCAGTACGGCTCGGGCTAGAGGCTGTATTTATGAACTGATCTTCACAAAACTTCTTGGGTACCTTTGTTATCGCCTTGGGACAAGAACGAGTGTTTCTGGGTGCAGTCCAAAGTTCAAGATGGCTGCCAGTGGCCATTTTGTACCGAAATTAGGGTCCAATCAGTTTTTTGTCACAACTTCTACACAGCTCATATTTGTGAACTGATCTTCACGAAACTTCTTGGGTACCTTTGTTTTCACCTTGGGACAGGATATGAGTGTGTTTGGGGTGCCTTTGTTATCACTGTGCTATGAGAACAAATATTTTGGGGTTCAGCCAGACCCACTCTGGGACTCAACGATTTTTTTTCTAGTTTTAGCATCTGACTGTCACTCACCTTTACAATACTTTACCTATACATTTGTTACAGGCAATGGTCAGTATTATGTACAGACCGTTACAATACTTTATATGTACCTTTGTTATCAGGTCATTACCTAGATGTTTGTCATTGCTGGTGACATACTATACATGTACATGTCTTTGTCTTGACAAGTTGAGCTACAGTGTCATTGACACTTTCATTGATTTGTTTCATGTTCTGTGCTATCTGCCATTTATATTGTGCTTCATATTCAATTGCTATCTGCCATTGGTATTGTGCTTCATATCCAGGGCTGGGGGAGTTAACGTGTTAACGCGTTAAAATATTTTAACTGAGTTAAAAAAATTAACACATTAATTAACGCGACGTCTTCAATATGAGTATTCCCATGACTGCCTCTTACTTGGATGCGCGTTTCAAAAACTTATCATTTGTCAAACCACATCTGGCGCATCAGTGAAGCGAACGGTGAGAGAAGAAGTCGGCAAACTGGCGACCATTTGAAACCGATGAAGTCAGTAATCCTTATTATTCGCAGGACGTTCAACCTCCACCCATGAAACAAGCAAGAAAATCTCATTTCTTGAAGAATTGCTTGGATCGAACGAGCCAAGAATCATCTGCTGATGAAGTTGCTGAGTGTGATAAGTTCCGGACTGCTCCTGTCACAGCCGACCCTTTGAAATGGTGGCAAGACCACGAAAGGACTCCTTCCCAAAATGGCAGGGACTTGTGAGAAGATACAGCTATTCCTGCTACGTCCGCATCGTGGGAGCAGCTGTTTTCGGCATATGGCCTGGTGTTCGAGCAAAGACAGATGTCTTTGTCTAAAGATGTGGCCCGGACAATAATATTTATGCATGAGAATTCGGATTGAGCGACTATCATAACTTAAGAGTATAGAACTTTTGAGTGCTCGAAGCACACTCATCGAACTTTGCCGAAGTCCGGAGTTTTTCCAGTATTTCAAAGAACGCGAAGGAACGCTGTTCATGAGTTACTAGTCATTTATTTGTTCATTAAAACATGTAACATCATGTTACGTTGAATAATTGTCGATATTACTCATTATATGTACAAAAGACCACAGTTAACGTTTTATTAATGCTGTTAACGCGTTATTTTGTTAACGCATTAACTACGTTAAGAAAATTTTAACTCCTCCCAGCCCCTGTTCATATCTATTTAGTTTAATAAAAAAAATTAAAAATATTGGTACTTGTTATTTCAAACAAAACACTGGCTAGTGCCTTAGATGCAATTCCCTCCCCCCCCCCCGCCCCCCCCCCCCCCCCCCCCCCCCCCCTCCCCCCACCCCCCTAAAAAGAAAATCCAACTTTATATACATTTGGTCTGAGGGTATTTTGTCTGAGGGTATTTTGTCCTACCATTGAGGGTATTATGTCCTAAGAGTATTTTTTTTTGAGGGTATTATGTCCTAAGGGTATTTTGTCCGAGGGTATTTTGTCCGGATACCGTTTTGAGAGACCACCTGTCTTGAGAGACCACATCTGCCAGGCACCGATTGGTTTTACTCTATAATGGACCTACTATGGGAGACCACCTGTCTTGAGAGACCACCTGTCTTGAGAGACCACTGTGACCTGGTACCAACTTGTATTTTTATGCCATAATGGACCTATCTTGAGAGACTGCCCCTTTGAAGACTGAAACTATGACAAAAACTTTTTACCTGTTCTTGAATTGGAAAATCCATTGTGGTTATACTAACATAATTAAAAGTATTAAAAGCGCTTAATTGGGTTTCAATTGCTATTCAGTTACATAACTCATTAAAGATCGAGATGTTTTTATAAGACCCCTGTGAAAAGATTAGGATTACTGCTGAATAAACAATTTCATACATACTTGAAATGTGACATAGGATTATAAAAATAAATTTGTGTTGAATAATCTTCAATGAAGATTTTCAACACTAATTTATTTTTATAATTTTTATAACAGTCCATTTCAGTTTGTTACAAAAACTTCATAAAAAAGAACAACTACAAAGTAATTAAAAAATCCATTCTTCTCCATTTCTGAATTTTGTGGTTGGTTATTCACTGACTTGAGAAAACCTGAAACTTGAGAGACCAGTTTTGTGTGGCCCAAAGGGTTGTCTCTCAAGACAGGTTCTACTGTATACCAAGACATTTATTAATAAGGGGTTTTTTTGCATTCGATTTTTATATTGGTGATTTTATTTTTGACTCAAATTGGACTCAAATTTTTGATTGATTCGACTTTGACTCCAACAGTCGAATATTCACAGGGGCTACACTATATGATACCAAAAATGTTTACTGAATATAATTATAATGCACAAGTGATATGTTCATGATAATTTGTAAGCATATCCAACATTTGTGGACATGACCGCTTTGGACTGGTCCAGGCATAAATACTGGACTGCAGTGGACTGGACCAGATCGGATTGGATCAACTCTGCTGGACCCAACTATCCAGGGTGGTCTACTCTGGACCCAACTACCCAGGGTGGTCTACTCTGGTCCACATCACTAGTGGAAGTCCTCTATCGCTGGCTGCATAGGTATAATGGATTGGCTAACATTGACTGCATACCTATGTTGTGGTCATGAAATAGCCATAGATATATGCTGAAAATGAAATGACCTAACTCCTTGCATGCTGCTGACATTAGGGCTGCACGGTATATCGATAAACCGATATATACCGGTGGTGTCTTCCCATTTCATCAATTCCCATTTCATCAACTGCCTCTAAAATAAAAAATTTCCCATTTCATCAATTCCCACTTAATCAACAGATTTTTTTTTCATTTTAAAAATACAATTAGCCAGTTGATTACAAATCAATATTTTGAGGGTTTATTGTATAACCACTTCTATTTAATTTATTATGCCACCCTTCACAATTTTTATTGGTCCGATGCTCTTCTGTATGATGGTGGTTCCATAACTTGAGTGGAAATGTAGCGTTTCCACAAATCCATGTTGGTTCCAAATAATCTGCAAATTGTTCAATACCAGCCTGATTAGACTCAAAGCCCAACAGGTCCACTTTCAATTCTAGCCACGCTGGTCTTACACACATAACTGGTATGTGACACAGTGCAATAACCTTTCATATAGAGTCACGGAAGTTATTGTCTTCACTGTACATTGTTTGCAGACCAAGTTTTTACACTTTGCGCGAGATACCCTGCGAAAAATGATAATAACACCCTCTAATGTCTCTTTTAAAACTCTATATTTTTCATTTCTGATAGTGCAGTATTCACTAGTGTCTTTCTAATCTCCATGGAATGATTGTGGTAACCAGACATAGAAAGAAGACTCTCATTTGCCGTCACAGCTCTAGCTGTACATTTTGCTACAAAGTACTTAGTACATCTTCAGTGCGTTTTGCCATCTTTGCTTGTTCTTATCTTATTATACATAAAATTATCAACAACTAAGGCTGCTGAGTCCCAACTAAGGCTGCTGAGCCCCAACTAAGGATGCCAAGCCCCAACTAAGGATGCCGAGCCCCAGCTAAGGCTGTTGAGTCCCTGGATGTAGATGTACAACTAAGGCTGCTGATCCCCTGGATGTAGATGTACAACTAAGGCTGCTTATCCCCTGGATGTAGATGTACAACTTATGGCTGCTGAGCCCCTGGATGTAGATGTAAAATTGATGTCCTTATCCATTTTAACTAATAGACAGGAAACTTAACTTGAATGGTTTCATGCGCCGAAAGCGCACAGGGACGGTATGGGGAACAAGCCCCTTTCGACCCTCATTGACTGTAGATGATCAATTTTCACATGTTTAGGCATGTTGAAGGAGGAACAGAGGTTCAGGTACTCGGCAGGTGTCACCGGTTGTGGCGTGATGGTCTCTTCGGCTGATGTCGGTTGAACCCTCGGGTGAGGACCAGTGTTGGAAGTTGGATCCTCTCACAAAGGTACTACCTCTCCCCGAGGGTGCAGTCGATCTGGATTTTCAGGCAAGTATAGTCTGCCACTTCGGAGATGATATTGGATGATGGCCATCACTGGCAAGTATAATCTGCCTCAGGCTGTCTCTGTTTGGTAGGACGTCTTTGAAAGAAACAACAAAGACCCCTTTCGAGGACCACCAGAAAGAAGACCCGAACTTCCCTGGCTCGGGGGCAGGCCTGCATTGTGGTCCTATTGGGTTGGGACAAAAGATGCGCAATGCGCTTGCAAAAAGGGGCAGAGGCGGGACGCAGGACCAACACTCGCTTCCCTTAAAGTGGTCGACCAGTAGTAAAAATGCACACAAAAAAAACCATAAGCCACCAACAGACATCAAACAGTTGAGATAACAAACAATATTCAAAGCTTAATACTTATTTTCATTCAGTTGATGAAGCAGAAAAAACAAACAACATTCAAAACACTAGTAAATAAAAAAAAATAATTTAATGTGTCAAATATATATTTCTTAATATAATATATCTCTGTTTAATTTCTGTTTAATTTAATATTTTTTAATAATTGGTAAGAAAAATGCATTTACATAAGATTAAAACATATTTTCATTCTGTTGATGAAGTGGGAATTGATGAAATGGGAAAATATAATTTTAGAGGCAGTTGATGAAATGGGAATTGATGAAATGGCAATAAACCATACCGGTATTCAAACCAATATCGATTGAATACCGCTGTAATTACAAAAATATTGGTTTATCGTCATTATTTATTTACCTACAGTTTAATTTTCAAAATGTCTTGAGTTTTTTTAATTGTAGCTCCGAATGAATAATATTATCCCTTTACCCAAGGAATCGTCAGCTTTTACCCACATAATATACAAATTCAGCTGTTCAAAACATTCTTTTAAAAAATTTCAACAAATCTATATCATGTGACCCCTCATTGGAACGAGCTCATTGAGCTCGTTCCAATGAGGGGTCACATGATATTGTTTTGTAGAATTTGGGGGGAAAATCTGATGAACTAATTTTTAAAATAATAAATTTTTTTAATATCGTATGCATTGGGTAAATGTTTTTAGAACCACATCATCAAGGCATGCTGATTCGTTCCGACTGTGATTCCTCAAGTCTCGCTTAAGTGGTACTTGTGTTCATATATTTGAGAAGTTTTTGATATACCGGTATACCGCGGTATTTTTTTGAATACCGATAAGGTATTCAGTTTTGAATATAGTGCAGCCCTAGCTGTTAGATATTCTTGCCTTTGCAACTGAAATAAGTATAATTTGGGCACCTTTAATCCAATTTTCCTCTGTAAATTGAACAGACTTTTTCACCATTGACTTCTTAAGTTAAATTTAGATGAATTTTTACATCAAATCTAGTCATGCATGCATTTGATATTGAATGGGTTACACGTCGTAATTTAGACACAAGATTATTGAATTGTGTCTCTGTTCCCATGTGCTGTATGTTCATTTAGTTTTAAAACTAACCTGACTGAAGAGTGGTTGGCAGGAAAAGTTAAGGCCCACCCAATCCCCCCTTCCCTCCCCCCACCCACCTTCCAGCCCATTGAAAACCTGGTTTGTTTTCACACTTTTTTTAATCAAGGGAGGTGGGTAGTTTTGTCACTCACCTTATTCTTTCAGTGAGAAACAACCCATGTGTACATAATTTAAGGTTGATTGTTCAGATATCCTCGGCTATACTATATATTAAAAATAAGTAATCAGAAAATGAAATGAGAAATGAAATCTGTAGTGTAATTCATAACCCTTATGTCCCCATACAGTATTAACTCTTTCAACACAAGAGGCTGCTTTTCACGTCCAGGAACACGATATGTCATAATTTCCTACTAAGTGAACGTGCGTGGTAAAACAATTAATATTTTCCATGTGCAGCCTAAAGGCTGCACATTGAAAATATTAATTGCACTACCCTCAAATAATTAGTGATGAACTGATAATCGGAATCAGCAGTTGGAACCGGCCGGTTATGACAACCGGCAGTTAAAAACCGACAGTTTCCAGTTATTCTATATTTAACACTGACTATTAAAAATCCCTTTGATATCTGGCCATTTCAATAAAATTTCTCCATTAAAAAGGTGTGTTGTGCACAGCAGAAAATTTAGGGATTGCAGAGCAGAGATATTACGGAATTTACCTACTGCAATCGATTCGAGATCGCCACCATTTCCCAAAGATTGTGGAGTTCATGTAAACATTGGAGAAACACATCAAGGGAGGTATGAAGGTGAAAAAAGAACATTGAATAATACATTCTGACATATACGTGTAAACCATGCGTCAATCGACTTCACAACACATATTAAAATCAAAATTATTATTCAATTAAGACACAAAGTATGTGTGCTCAGTATATTCCTGATTGATACAGCCAAGTGTATTGTTTCCTTACACAAAACCGTATTAACACTATTTACCGGAATAAAACACAATCTTCACGAGAACAGTATCGTGTGATTGTATCATTAATAACAATCTTTTCCCCACACCCCAACCAAAATGCAAATATTATTTTGTCTAATATTGCCCAGCACTAAATATGCATACTCTGAAAACTTATGTGCTATTAAGCTTTCGTAATTGATGATTTATCAACGAAATTCTGTAGTATAACAGGCACAAACAGATTTTCTTCAGTGTCCTACTTCAGCCATCGGAAGTGGCATAATCGGCAGAGAAATAACCAGAAATCGGTTAATAGCAAGTTTTGATAATCGGTTCATCACTACAAATAATGGATATGGTCTCTTCCAATTTCTGCCAGTTAACATACATGGTAGATACCACCAGTGTTCAAAGGGTTAACCCTTTACCCAACACAGACGATTTCAAAATTTATTATTTTAAATATCATTTTTTAATTTTTTTCAAAGCATTTCAACAAAACCATATCATGTGACCCCTCTTTGGAACGAGCTCGACGAGCTCATTCCAAAGAGGGTTCACATGATATGGTTTTGTTGAAATTTTTCGAAAAATATTTTTTCAGCTGCTGAATTTGCATATTACATGGGCTGATATGGGTGATTCATTGGGTAAAGGGTTAAACTGATATTTTGAAAAAGTTTCCCTAAGTATATTCTTCCTTTAGAACTCGACCAGTAGGCTCTCTTGGCAATGTTTTTACATCATGGTTGGCTGCGTGTACAGACAGCCAACAATGATATGGAAACACTGTTAAATCATTCGCATCTTGGTTGAACATGAGCTCTCACCCGTAAACCTGAGACCATGTTACCATCAATTCATCACAATACTCTCGAGTGCCTAATAACAGTACAGGGCAAAATAATAGTACAGGGTGGAAAATTTCTGAAAATTAATCATAGTACATGGTCGAATTATAGTATAGGGTGGACAGTTCCAATATGTGAGCCAGCCCCTATGCTCGGAGCTGTTATTAAAACACAGCAGTCTGATGCTCTTGAAGTAGTGAAGGGCTAATTTACTTTCGGTTTAATTTTCACATGGATTTGACTTGTTGCAATTTATGGGAGAGTGCCTAGAGGCACTCTCTCACAAGTTGCACCAAGGCAAAACCTTACGGACTAATTAAATGTTTCAGTGATGGTACGAAGCACATCCACTGGGTACCAGGTCTTAAAGTTATGGTAACAGTACTTCAGAATAAAGCCCAAATATATGCTCCCATGTCTCTACCATTAACATTTTCATTGCTTCCTGTGTTTGCTTGTGCATGTGGCTTTACCACATGTAGTTTTTTTTGGGTGAACTTCTTGAGATAAGCTCTGCACATTCGATTGCAGAAAATTAATAATCATACAGGGTCAAATAAGGATCATACAGACGGGAATTTTGTTCGAAAAAGAATAATTGTACATGTATGATTATTAGGCACTCAAGAGTAACTGCTTTACTGGTAAAATAGGACCCAGTCACCAATGCTTGGGAGGTACAAACCCTCTCTAAAATGGGCAACATGGCTTATTAATGCTCACCACTCGTCTTGAGTTGATACTCATGTTGTGGTCAGATTAGCCATTAAGCAAAAATATGTGACCGTAAACACCAATAAATTGATAATAAATAATTACATTGTTAATGTAGTTAAACAGTTTGGGTCGAAATACTCAATTCCCATTGGTCAGCTGAATGAAAACGTCATGCCAAATGTAATTCATTTTCCAATGAATACATTTTGTCGAACTTTGACCTGCATTTACGTTCAAGTTAATAATTTGTGATTTCTCAATCAACTTACAAGAAATGTCAATCGACAGTATGAAATTATTTCAGTGATTTTATTCTTGAACTCATCATTTCATAGGTGATTATAATTTACTGATATGTTAAATAAATTGTTTTGAACATTCCAAGTTTCATTGCGAAAGACGGCAATTTGACAAATTTGGGTCAATGCCGAAAACCGGCACTCAACTCAGAATTGTGCGCTTTGTCTTTTGTGTGAGGGTGGTTTTTCGCCTTGTTCGTACATGTTTTATTTCGTCTTTCTGCTTTGTTGTTTGGTAAAAAGTAGTTTTAAACAGTTACGGAATGTAATTATAAGAACTGAATGCAATTTTTATAATCTTTATTGGAGTATGAACATTTGGGAATGGGTACAAATTATGTATTAATCCTGATGTAGTCATTGGATAATAGTAATTGTGGGAATGGGTACAAATTATGTATGAATCCCCAGTCCTCGGAATTAGGAAAATATTGCGACGGCACAACATTGCCGTCGCCAAAAATTCTGCAACGGCAAATTTTTATCAGCGATGGCACTTTTGAATTGAATTGTTTGGATGACAGTATTATGACACTAAATGAATAATAATCATTAATCAGAACAGCTGACTTTGAATGGACAAGAGATCACTGGCGGATGGTCAGTTGGACAAGCTGTAGTTCGATTAAGTGATCAATTGATTGACTGGTTGTCCTAATTTTAGGGGCTGGTTGTAACTCGCATCCATGCATTATTAGCCTTGACAGTAACTGTTAGAGACAGAAATATTTGCATTGCGCATCAACCCGGGGCGAGTTGACTCTGACCCGATAAACACAACAAGAATTATTTTCCAACTCACCCTTGTTTTGTGCTCAATGCGTTTATTTTTTTATTGAACTGATTGATTGTTTTCCAATTCAGTTTGTTTGAGATTGTACAGTTTACATATGCCACAAGTGGAGAATGCTAAAATTAAAATGGAACAGACCACGTGCTCTGTTGAGATTACATCAATGACCAATAGAATTGGCGCATTGTCCCAGTACACCAATTTAGCATACTTTCATGAAACGAAGAATTTGACTGGTTGTATTTATGTAAGGTGTGACATCAAAAGGGAATTACCCAGGAATTCCTGGGTTATTTTAAACGTGCATCACAGTCAACAAGGGGGTTCTTTCGAAAAAACACAAACAAACGAAAAACAACTGGTTATGAACAGTTTTTCAACCACATACATTTTGTACAAACTTACTTTCAAATTAATTAATATAAGATATTTCCTCAAATATTAATTTTATACACCAGTTACGACTATAAAACATAATGTTATGTAGGGTTGGATGATCAGTTCTGACGGACTTCAGGTGATTGGGACAAGTAAAAAAATATTATGGCTGCCAATTTGCGACGGCAAGAAAATGCTGCCGTCATGCCCCACAGCGGCGGCGTTTGCGACGGCATTGCCGAATGCCATCGCTAATTCCGAGGACTGAATCCCAAAGGGATTCATACAATTTGTACCCATTCCCAAATGTTCATACTCCAATAAAGATTATAAAAATTGCATTCAATTCTTAAATAATCACAATAACTTATAATCTTTGAACTTTATTATATTTCAGGTAAAGTTGTACTACAGCATGGGAATCCGATGGCTATGAGATCAGCAATCAAGTTTCTTTATCTTGGAAGTGTTGAGATATCTTTTAGTACTGTTCCCGACTTACTAGAAAGTGCCGAATATCTACAGATAAATGATTTGAAGCAATATTGCTCTGACTATCTTCGATGTGTTGACATAACTCTTGATAACTGTATTCAACTGTGTTTTTTGAGCAGTCTGTATGACCTTGATATGTATAACGACATATTCAGATTTTTGTGTGGACACTTACCTCAAGTTTTTGAGCAGGATGATATCTTAAAATTAACATGTGATTCTATAATGTCACTCCTAACGGACCCAACACTGTGCTATGTATCAAGAGAAGATTTTTTTCATTACATTGTCAAATGGATTCAACATGATACAGATGCTAGAGAAAAGTATTTTTCTCAACTTTTTTGTGCTTTAGATTTGCAGAAAGTTAGTAAACAATGTTTAGAAGAGGAAATTGAGAAACATGAGTTGATAAGCAAGTTTGATGAATGTAAGGTTCATGTGCTAAATGTTAAAATGAAGTATATGACAGGACTTTTGAAGGAGGATACTGGTGCTAAAGAAGTAATAGTAATTGCTGGGGGACTGGGTAGTTTTGGCTCAGTTGTACCACTTTCTGGTTTGTTTCTTCCGCATCAAATTGATTCTCAAGTTACCTCTAACTGTCTCTTTGCTTATATTCCTACTGAGGATAGATGGACTGAGCTAGCCCCTTTACCTTGTTCCATGAAGAGTCCTGTGATAGCTTATGATAGACAAAACACTTTATATGCAATAGATATTTCAAGCTCTGGGAGCTGTGAGGAAGAGAAGTACGTTTTCAAGTATGACATTCAGTGTAAAACCTGGACTAATATTAAGTTGATTTTTCCAGAAAGTTACACCAGAATTTCAGTCCAAGGCATGATGTGCTGTCGAGAAAAATTATTCATGGTTGTATCAGGATATATTACCCAGCCACAAGGTGGATTGAGGTGGAATACTATTTTGATAGAAGTTAATCAACAGTGTGAGGCAAGCACACTGAAGTGCACTTTTTTTGCAAGAAATATGAATACGCAGATCATGTGTTGTAGTGCTGAAGATACATTTATTTGTGTGATGGGCAACAAGGTGGGAGTAAATAAGAAAGCAAAGAGTGTTAGATTCTTTTGTTACAATGTAGCTCTTGGGAAGAGGATGGAAAAAAGTAGGGACTGTAGATTTGAATCACTACTCTGTGATGTTCAAGAGAATATATTAGCAACTCACCTGGGTAAATATAATGCTAGAATATTAGGAAGTAATGAAAGAGCATGGAAGACAAATAAATTCTACAATATTCCATTACCACCTGAATTTGCAGGTCGAACCAATTTTAGTTACGTTTGCCATAATAACTGTTTCTATATTGTGGGTGGAAAATCTTGTGATAAAAAACAGCTGCTTACATCATCTTTGAAATATGACTTCAGTAGAGCTGTGTGGGTTACCATAGCTGATTTGCCAAGTTCTCATATGAGCTCGGGAATATGTGTTGTTAAACTTCCTTCTGAGCACATCAAATGTCACGTGAAATGCCCACATTGTAGCTTCAATTCACGTCGAAGTAGTACAACATACAGGGTGGAATATATGGAAGATTCGGAAGATGATGAAGATCAGTACATATCTGATGATTATGATATTTACTCTGATCCATGGGATGCTATTGATTACGGTGATGATTATTATGATGAGTTTGACTGTCCTTTTTAGTGGTCTTTCATTTTCTGATGTGAGCTGTCACACTTGCGTGCTATCACCCCTGCAATTTTTACTTTCTGCGAGTAGACAACAGCTTGACTCAGTTCCACTGAGTGAGTAAATAGTCTTTACCTAACAAATAGACTGCATCTGCTGCATAATATATACAAATTGTACCATAGAAACAATTTCCAAAAATTCAACAAAACCATTTCATGTTACCCCTCAGGGACCAGCCTTGGTGGAATTTTAGGGAGACTTCATGTCTCCCTCCAAAAAAAATAAGGAGACTGCAGAGTCAAGTAGGGAGGTCCTCCATTAATGTCCGATTAATCCAGGTTCAGTTGTCTATGATGCATCTATGCCAGGTTAAAAAGTAATTATTGACTGAAAATCCCCCACTGCTGCCCTCTCCTTCATGACCTCTCCCCTCTTCTTCGTGCCAATCCCCCCAGCACCCTCCTGGTTGCCTTTCACCAAAGTCTACAAAGCTAATAATTTCCTAAGTCTGAAAGTGTGAACAGGACCAGATGTAAGAAGGTTGCTTGGAAGGTACTTTAAATTTGTTAGTTAATAAACAAAATACATTCTGGGGCCGAGTATTTGTAAAATAAATGTCATTCTGCTGCATTCCAGTGTCATTCCGCGTCATTGCGTGTCATTCCGGTGTTTAGGAGGACCCCTTTTTCAAGATCCTTCACATGCACATTTGTGCTCTGTACAAAGCTTTTCTTGTCATTGCTAAAGTGTTTCAATTCCATTTGTGTTTTTCTGGGAACGGACGGCCCAACAGTTAACATTCGTCCTCAAAACAAAATAAAAATACAGTGTCAGAAAATACGTCTGACAAAAATAAAAAATAAATAAAAATACGTCTGTTGTGTATACATTTTCGGCATCCTCAGCGAGGTAGCCTACTTTCAGACTGGGTTATTTTGTTGAGTTGCGTAAGTCACCTATTTTCGTTTCAACACTTGAAGCTCCGACTGAAACGGAACAAAATAGAATTAAAAAATCCGCCAAAACCAACAATAGACAATTGATTGTCATGTGATTTCAAATAAATGGTCGCTTATTTGATGAATAAAAATGCCCATTTATCTCATCAAGCACATTCGATTCTTGAAAATAATCGTTTTTATGTAAACCTCGGATCACTCAGTTCAGCCTTTCCTCATTTTGGCCAATTTTTAGTGGGCGACTGGTAAGCGCCCCAACTATTTTTCTAGGCGACTTTGGGCTTAGAAGGGCGACATAATCGCCCTATTTGCCGTCACTGCTGGTCCCTGTTACTCCTTATTGGAACTAGACCCCTGCAAAACTTCGAGATTCGATTTGGATTTGAATCTTCTGTGAGATTTGATCCATCACCGGGTATTCAAAATTTCCAATCCATGACACAGTTTTGTTACAGTTATTACTACGATGTTAATTGATGAATTCCTTCCAATACAGTTGTCAAAAACTAATATACGATCGTAATATAATAACCAGGTACAAGAACATTTTTGTTCGTCTTGATAGAATTGTAATCTGTTTTTGTCGAATCGGCGACTGTTATCTCTAAATCGACACAGAATTACAATATAATAATAAAAGCAAATGCGACTCACAATTCCTTCTGTTGGAACTCTATTGCCTTTTTGCGTTATTCAGTTTATTTACCTTAATATTATGGCATGGCAAGAAAGTGCTCAAATGTTGTGACTCTTAATTGAAAGAATGTGACTAATCCAAAATACGAAAGTTAAAATGGCGGAAATTTGTTCTCTCTTTGATACACGAGAGGTTGACAAAAAATACGTAAAGAATGTTCGGCACGATCGTGTTCTGTTTGCTGCATCAATATAATTGGAGCAAGAATGTGCAGTTAAGCTACTTATCATTTTGTTGCGATGTGTTCCAGTTGGATTGATATTAATCATTGATTGCAAAATACTCGCTTGAAAACGTATCAACCATCTTATAATAATATATTTACACTGGCCCTTCCAATATTACATTCGTTTTTCATTGCCGTTACAAAAATTTGTGAAGTTCGCTAACTTAACTAGGTATTAAACACAACATCAGAATCAATTTGGAGTCAGTTTGGATTTGACTCTTCCTTAAGATTCGATTTGAGCCAAAAATTAGGATTTGCAGGGGCCCAATTGGAGGGAACGAGCTCAGAATGAGGGGATCACATGATATGGTTTTCATGAAATTACTTTTTAGAATTGCAGGGAAAAAATTAAAATAACAAAATTTTGATATCATGTGTTTTCTGTAAAGGCTTCACAGGAAATAGGCCAAATAATGCAATATGTGCATGAAGATGCAGGCCAAAAAAATTTGAGAGGAACAATTTTATCGTTCCTCTGGTGGTTATCTAAATGAAAAAACATACCTGAAAAGTTGTTCGTCTGGAACTGCAAACAGTTCATCAAAAAGTTGTGTTTTATCACCTTATTTGATAAGCACTGTTTTAAAATGTTCCTGTGGGAAGACCCCTCTCTTCAATGCTCAAACTCCCTAAGACAGCTGACTCCACCTGTTTTTGCCACAGATGCTTTCGAAATCTGTGAACTGTCATATAGTAGGGCCATCGTGGATAGGTCAAAATCCATGGGTTGGCATTTTTTCCATCCATATAATTCAGTGATGATCCGCTATGACACCTAGCAAAGTTTCCACCAATGAAGCACCGGGATTACCCCAGTGCTTCATTGGTGGAAATTTTGCTAGGTGTCACAGCGGATCATCTCTGAATTATATGCATGGAAAAATGCCCACCCATAGATTTTGACCCGTCCTCGATGGCTGTACTGTAATCTGTCCTCTTTATTACATCCAGATGAACGGTAAAGATGTTATCTCAAAATTTGAGATTTTATTCTCTGAGATGTGAACAATTCACCATGAATTATAAGCTGTAGAATTCCAAGACTAACCTAACTTCACTATCCAAGAATTGGTACATAATGAACATAATTCGACAAACTTGAAACGTTTACTCACTGTCTTTTTGCTCATGCATTCTGTTTACAATCATCTGATTAACTTACAATTGCTGCATTTATGTTGTACTTCATTGCTACATTCTATTTGTCGCTTCTTGCCTTCAAAACATAGCTTTGTACGTATTTATGTTTCATAACAATTTAAAAAATTTTGTCCAGAATGGTGCTTATGACTCTATACAGGTACAAACTTCCACAGGTTGGTTTGAGGCAAACTGCCGTTTGGGTCTCGTGAAGGTTACACAAAATGAAAAAGACACAAATGAAAAAAGGGTCTCGCCAAATTGTTGCTGGGTCACGCAAAATTTCTGCCTAGTTGAATGATCTAGCACGAATGAATGGTGAAATGATGTTGAGCATCATCCAATCGTCAAATACACGGTTGTTTGCATCTGCCTGAAGTATAGCTGCTCTGTTGGCCAATTATTGGCCAACAGAGCAACTAGACTTCAGGCAGATGCAAACACTTATACTGATGATTGGTAGATGCTCAACATTATTTTAAACTGTTGATCATCTTAAGATGTAAGACAGGTACAAAATCAGGAAATGGCAATAATTCATGTCTCTGCCACAAATATTGATTATGGATGGCACACTCTTCTGAAGCATGCTAGCCCATGCCAAAATCGGGCTATAATTGCAAGTAATTTTTATCTGAATTACTGCAACAGCTATTCTTAGTGCGTGGTTCTGGACTCTCTGGAGTTTGGCAATATTGCTTTTGTACGTATTGGTTAGGACCAGGGCCCCGTATTCGATTATTGGCCTTACAAAGGCCTTGTATAGTTTGAGTAGTACCGTTTCGTTAGCCCCCCAGGTGGTGCCCCTGAGCATTTTCAGTAGGTTAATTCGTTTGGTAGCTCTCGCGGCTACGTTATTAGTATGTTTGGTGAGGCTTAGTTTCGAGTCTAGGGTGATTCCCAGGAATTTTGCTTCAGTGCACTTTGGGAGGGTTTTGCCTTTTAGTTGCAGGTCAAAGTCGCGGTTTTTCCTTCTGCCGGAGAAGGTTATCCTCTGGGTCTTGTTTACATTTAGTTTAATTCTCCATTTATCGCACCAGAGTTCGAGGTCGTCTAGCGCGCTTTGAAGGGATTTTTGGAGGGGGAGGGGTTGGCTGTTGGAGTCCCAAAGGCCCTTGTCGTCTGCAAATTGTGAGATTCGGACCCGGTCCGAAGAGATGTTGAGGTCGTTTACGTAGATTATGTACAGGAGCAGGCTGAGAACTGACCCTTGGGGCATTCTGGCCACGAGTGGGATGCTTTTTGATATTTCTCGGTTGACTCTGACTTTGATTTCGCGATCGTTAAGGAAGGAGGAAATTAGTCTATGTAACTTTTTGGGGATGTTGAGTTTAATGAGTTTGTATCTGATGCCGTTGTGCCAGACTGAGTCAAAAGCTTTTTCCACGTCAAGCAGAACGGTGGTAAAACGTTCCAGTTCGCCTTTGTTTGGAAAATGGTGTCATCAATTGAAAATAATTTATCAACTTTCTGTGACATTGAGGATTCTGATTCGGATGAGGACGGTTTTCCTGGATATTCTTTCACAAGAAATATCAATGAAGACTCGTCAGAAAATTTGAGTCGTGTGAAAGCAATTTGCAAGAAAATGTAAATGCCGGCGAATCAGCTGATCAATCAAGCACGTGTGTTCATGTTGACAAAACATTGAATTTGGGGGATTCGTTCCACCACCCATGGTTAAAAACATTTGACGAGCCCACGGGCATTCAGTTTTCTGTGGATGGCAACGGCCGTGAGGTGGACATTTTTAGTAAATTTTTTGACCATGATTTTATTGAACTGTGCACTTCGCAAACAAATTTATATGTCAAACAATACTTTGAAAAAAACCCAAACATGAAACCATTCGCACTTGCCCGATCTTGGGTGGATACAGATGCGACTGAAATGAGGGCTTTCATAGCAGATGAAACAGTTGCCACAGTGATGAAAACGTGTGCACCTGTTTGCTTGACAACAATAAGTAGTAAATTTTACCTCGGTTCACAACTTGTGAACCGAGGTACAATTGACTACTTATTGTAAAGGGAGTATTGCCATTGGGACGTTTCGGCCTTAGGACGTTTCAGCCTCGAGTCGGTCCTTGAATATCCTTGAATTTTCTTCAAAAAGGTCCTTGAAACTCCTTGAATTTTGTTTTCAATATTCTTGGGTAGAGATGGGCGGTGTTGGAATTTTTAGTTCGGTATCGGTTTCGGTATTTTTGTGTGGGGATACCGCGGTATCGGTTCGGTATTCGGTATGTGACTTCAGATTCACTGATAGTACCAAAGGGGAATCCATGTCAGAAAAATACAAAATAAGTTGTTCTTGTATCATTCTATCACAGTGCTACACATGCCATTGTTGATGGGCTCAACATTGTCATTCTTTTGTCAACACAGATCATATCTACAGTAATTTGGTGACTTGTTCTAAATACGCCTTAACTTTTCAAGCTCCACTTAAGGCGTATGTAATCATAGAATCATAGAATGTGTGTCCTGAAGATGTCATCGTTAGGTGGGCCTGATGGCAGTTGTAAAATTATCTGGTCAGTGATTTCTAGCCAAGTCTTGGCTGCCTGTTAAGGCAGCCAAGACTTGGCTAGAAATCACTGCTAAGCAACTGGACATGTACAGGTCGTAAACTATTGATAATTTAGTACAACTGCCCTGGTCCTTAAGGCTTAACAAAACTGAAAAATAAAATCAGTCACTTCTTTCATGAAAATGAACACTTCAACTGCTATCAATCCTCATCAAGGCCTTATAAATAGCGAATGCACAGGGAAAATTGAAAATACCGTTGGCTTCGGTATTAAAAGATTGGGTCGGTTCGGTTTTTCGGTGTCCCCATGATATCGGTATCGGTTCGGTTTTTCGGTATATTGCCCATCTCTATTCTTGGGGAACCCTGACCAGGTACAAGAACATTTTTGTTCGTCTTGATAGAATTGTAATCTGTACTTGTCGAGTCGGCGACTGTTATCTTTAAAGCGACACAGAATTGCAATATAATGATAAAAGCAAATTCGACTCACAATTACTTCTGTTGGAACTCCCATGCCTTTACACATTACTCAATTTATTTACATTAATATTAAGTCATGGCCAGGACATGTGCTCACACGTCATGACTATTAATTGACAGCCCCATAGAATGTGACAAATCCAAAATACTTAAGTTAAAATGGCGGAAATTTGTTCTCTCTTCGATACACGCGAGGTTGAGACCTTGTGTTGGGAGGTACAAAATGAAAATTTTTGGTGATCCAAAAAAATATTTGGCCAGTGTCATCCTCTAGTCAGTTAACCCCTTGTACAGTGGTGGTATCTTCCATGTCAGTTCAATGGCAGCAATTGGAAGAGTACATATTCATTATTTTTAGTACTGAAATGGTTAACCGGATAACCGGTTTGAAACCAGTTACCTACCTAACCGATTAGAAAAACCGTCAACCGGTTATCCGAAATATCGATAGTGATAGCCATTCCACGTTTAAAACGTAGTAAATCTGCCCCTTCTCCTTTGTGATAGTTTACATATCGAAGCCTCGTTGTGTATATTGAGAAATAATCAACTTTGGCGTTCAAGACTTCGTTAATGATCGGCAGTTTCTGTGAGTAATGTGTAATCGCAGAAACTATTCCGTAGTGTGTATACAAACGAACGTTGTCGAGTCCTCGACAACGTTCGTTTGTATACACACTACGGAATAGTTTGAGAATACTTCTTTCCAATTCCTATAGTTTTGATCCCATATTCAGTGAAATAATGGCCACGGATAACCGGATATTATCCGGTTATAGCTCTCGGTTAGTCGGTTACGAAAATGAGCCAACCGTTTCAGCCCTAATTATTTTCAACTTGAAAATATTGATTGGTCTACCCCACACGTTCACTTAGCAACCATCCTACTTCATGAAATTACGGAGTATCATGTTTCGGAACCGGAAAAGTGGCCTCCTGCATTCAAAGGGTTAAGAGAAAAAGACCCATCAGTATGCAGGCCTGATTATTTTAGGAGAGCGATTCAGGCCTTAAAATTTGTCTCGATTCACGAGAATCAGTTTCGATTCTCGGGTGTTCCCATTGCGAGAATCAATTTTTAATTCTTAAATATTTTGAATTTGAGAGTACTGTTGTTCCCTTGTGAGTGAATAATGTACATATGCCATAGTAAAAGGCAAATGTCATATTTTTTTAGAGTGTTTACCCATTCAGGAACCAGCTTCCATTTTGTCGAGTTTCTCATACATGTGCATGTAGAATACACAATCCATCATATAGGCTTTTGGTGGTCTTGATGGTGGAAATTCCAGAATCGAGGAAGTGGTGTCTAGTGAAGCATTCTCCTGGTTTTTAAAACCACTAGAATCTACTACAAGAATCAAATGAACATGTTGCGCGAATCAAATGTTGATTCTCGTTGTTTTCCTTGCGAGAATCATTTGCGCGAATCGATTTGGATTCGCGCATGAATTTTAAGCCCTGGCGATTGCTCCCACTCCCTATGGATCCTGAAAAACAAAAGCAAGGAGATCCATAATTGCTTTCCTAATGCTCTGAAAAATGTAAATAGCTCTTCTTAAATAGGCTTAATTATGAACTAACCATTAAAATCAGTCAACATGGCTCACCTGGAATGATTTAAGGTGAGCTGGTATGGCGCTCCAGGGTTTTCAATTTATGGAAACTCTGTGAATGGAACTAAATGGATCCCAGGCCCCTGAAAACATCATGAATGTTCTGGCATTTTCTGGGGCGTGGTGGCTCAGTAGGTCGAGGCGCAGGCTGCACGCCAAGAGGTCTTCAGTTCGAATCCCTCCCGAGGCAACCGTGTTGTTGTGTCCTTGGGCAAGACACTTCACCCCCATTGCCCACATGGGGGCACTGTGGTATTGTGTACTAAGGTGTACTGCACGTTGATGGTGCACTTGTCTTCAGCCAATGCTAACTCTGCTTGTGTGGAGTTAATATGTTGGGGAGGCTGACAGTTGCTCGGTGGTTGTCTCCGGGTGCTCTGGCTTCCTCCACCCGTAAAACTGTCTGACACTAGTTGACCCTGGGTGTTGAAAGTGTCATTAAACCCAATTAAATAAATAAATAAATCTGGCATTGTCTAAATCTGCTTTTATCAATATTTGTCATAGTTGATAACATGGGTTATTTGGTCATGTTGCAAATTGTAAAGTATCTAGTGTTTAATAGTTAAGGAATTAGTCGGCTACTCGGTGGTCATTAGTCAATAACTAATCGACTAGTTGACAACCATCATCTCAGAACTATAGTATAGGGGCAGGCAGCACCTATCATTACACCCAACCTGGCGATAAAATACCTGCGATTTCCTGCTTTCAACTTTGCATTTAAAAACTCATTCTCAGGTGGAAATAATCTGTGCAATACCCCATAATCAACTGCTAAATATCTTCTTGCATTTTTGAAACGTACATCGATAATCAAACACCCATTAATGTACTGTTTATTGTAGCCAAGATAGTTGACAAAATGAAGGACCCATTGAATAATTTCTCTTAAAGTATCTGCACCAGCTCGTACCAATGGTGAATCCAGTGACAAGATAATAATTACTTAAGACAGTTGGATTCAACATAAAAAGTGCTGACAAAAGTTTGCAGACTGCAGTCCTGAGAAAACTAAGGCTGTCACGATTATGAATATTCATAATCGATTATTTTGTCATAAAAATCGACGGTTATTCGATTATTTATGGTTAATATTTCTGTCTTGTTTCCTAGAAGTTCTTCTATGATATAACTTGGGAGGGGTTAAAAATTAAAATATACTAATCGTAAATGAAGCAAACGAACACCAAACCTTGAGAAATTTGACAAAACAGAATCTACATCGCATAGATTCAAACTTCAAATCATAGAAAATGCATACTAAACTCACTAATGGCCCCATCCACGCTCAATGTGTAATGATTATGAATTTAGCCTCAGGGAATGTCAAGTCAACAAAGCTTTACACGTGGAAATGAAACTTCCGGTTGCGGTACGTCGGAGAACAAAATAAATCATCATACTTTAAAAATAAAAAACATGGCATTTCGAAGTTTTTCCCTCTTTACTTTCCGTATGTTAAAATTGCTTATCAAGTATCAAATTGATAAAAACAAAAACAACTCAACACTCGACGATGTCTTATTGACAAGGAATACAATGTAGCCATTGATAGTAAGGCATCATCGAGTGTAACGTTATTTTTGTTAAATTGTTATCACCGCTAATGGTAGTGAGCCAGCGATGCTGGAACCGGAAATTTCGGCCCATGAATGATAATGATTCAGCCCGTTCAGTGTGAAAATGCTTTCCCTTTGGGGGGCTCAATCTTTCCAGGGATTTATTAAATACAACCTCGTAACAACGTTGATGTTTTTTTGGCAGGACACATGACTCACGTCAAAGGAATGAGAAGTATTGGGAACTGAGTGATCACGCATACGATGATGACTGGGTTTCGGATTACTTTAACTCACGTGGTGCCGCGACTTGAAGCTATATATTGGTTTTATGTTTTAACCCCGTTCACACACACATTTGTTGTTGAAATAGGTCCTTTATGTGAAACAATAGCTTGAGAATCAATATTTCCCCTTTGTTTAACAAAAAGGTATGACAGCACATGCGTAGTCAAATAATCGATCATTGAAATCGATTATGACCTCAATCGACGGTTGATCGATTTTTCGATCATTCATGACAGCCTTAGAGAAAACATGATTGAAGGATATTTTTTGTTTTTAAAAATTTGATTAGCAGTTTTTATCGCTGTCCTGGAAAATTGATTAGCAAATTTAACTTCATAAACCCCTCCCCCTCCCACCCCCTCAATTTCTATCAGGTACTGCACTGCCTGGTTACTCGTGTCTGAGCTCATATACTTTAGCATAAGCCCATCCCTAACTTTACAAATGTGAGTTACCAAGTGGCTCACATCCTTCTACTTACCAGTTTTAGAATAAAGATGATTTTAATCACAGTCACTGGTAATTAGGACAAAAATAGGTAAGTAGTCATCTGATGATCACGACAACTGACCTTACCAAATACATAAAAAGCTAGAGTACCCTGGTCTGTGGTTTGGCAATGAAAAATAAATACATCAGTGATTGAGACATGCTCTAGCAGTTCATGAATCGATTTCCACTTCGCAAATTTTCAAATCGGTCCACCGGAATGAAAAAAATTGTGGAACATGATTACAAAGAATGACTGGTGCACATCAATGGAGCTAATTTGTAGGCACCGACATCGTAGAAAACACCAGTGGTGTTTTGTCAACAGATTTGAAAACACTCGTAAAATGGCAGATAAATTTATCATTTCACATGACCAACGGACATTCATAATAAATTGGTGTATTGTTACACTGTTTATCTGTAGTTTTACCATTTCTGAATTGGAATGTTGGATGAGCGCATAAATTATTGAATCACACAATGCAAACCAAATTTTGGTGATTGGATCGCACATGGGAGATCTTGCTTCGCAAACTGCGATGCAAACCTCAACAAAAAATACCCTGGATTGTGTCATGTCGTGACTCACTCATGAGGAGATGACAAGTCAATGCGTGGGAAGAACATCAAAGAGATTTCCACAGGGACTTCAGAATCTATTAACCTTCTCTGTCCATGGGTGTTTTACGAAGTAAATTACGATTGAATAATGACTGCGTGCCAGTAAGTACATGACTTTCATGTAAGGTCAATGATATGTTTTTGTTGGTAGAAGGGGCGACTAGTCGATCTGCAATTCTGCTATCAATTAATAATAAAAATTTAGTGGATGCCAATTAACCCCTTAACTGGTAGAATGCTGGAAGCCCATATTTGGGCTTTATTCTGAAGTGCAGGTACCGCATTTAAAGGCTTCATATTCTGTGGATGTGTTTCATATTAGCTTGGTAGTGATATTATTTTATCTGTAAGGATTTGCCTTGTTACAATTTATGTGAGAGTGCCTACTGGCACTCTCACATAAATTGTAACGAGGCAAAGATGTACAAAGAAATTTTAAGGACCAAAAATAATTTAGCACTCTACCAGTTAAAGGTGCTGGGGGATATGCCCATGGCAGGATTTTGTTTACCACTGAAATAAGTATTATTTGGAACATTTAATCAAACTTTCCTCTTGTACATTGAATAGATTTTTTAACCCTTTACCTAACATGAAAAGCAGACGACACTTGCAAAAAACATTCTTGAATAACTAATCTTTTTCATTTTTTGTCTAAAAAACATAGGTTATGGCCCCTCATTGGAATGAGCTCATTCCAATGAGGGGTCATAACCTATGTTTTTGAGATGAAAAAATAATGAAAATTAATTGGCGATTTTTTTAGAATCTCACTGGTCGGTTTTGGCCGTTACGATGGGTAAAGGGTTAAGCAAATATTTCTTGAGTTAAATTTGAATGAATTTTCCATCAGATCTAGTCATGGCTACTGTGAGGCAGCCATGACTAGATTTGAGGAAAAATATCTTGAAAATGCTCAGTGGGTTAAGAGTTAATCAGTTGTTTGTTTTGGCACTGGAAGTATCCACAAAATATACCTTTGAATTGTTGAATGATTTTCTGTCAACTGTCAGTGAGACTATAACAGTAGCACAGGTAAAAAAAATCTAGAGAATAGGCCTAAAAAAATAAAAAATCTGTTTCTCAGGCCCTCCCGCATTGTCCTTTTGGCTGCCGCATGCTCTCTTTTTATAACCAATTTAAACTTTAAAAAAATAAAAATTAAATAGTTGATGTCTGATATTTTACCCAAGTTAAAATATTGTTGAATATGTCCCTGGAGTGCAAGAAGGCTTTGCAATGCTTTAGCATTGCAAAGCCTTCTTGCACTCAAGGGATGAAATACACCACCACCCATGCTATTCTGTAGATTATGAGGCCTAAAACTTGAACCAAGAACATGAACTTTTGATGGCAAAAAAAAATTACTGAAATAAAAAATAAAATAAAAAACCGCTCGCCCGCATGCAATTTCTCGAATAATGGCCTGAGAAACAGAATATCTACTTTGTGTGGCCATACCTGTTTTTTTTACTCATGAAATACGATAACAGAACTGAGAAGAGCCCACTCAATTGAAAAAATCTTTTAATGGAATAATCCTATTAATTGAATATAATTTCCACACACAAAGCCATAACCCTTGCCCTCAGTACAAATTTGACCTTTTATTTGCATATACGTTATACTAAAGTCATGTTAATTGTAGAGCCAACATTAATCAACAGTTGGTATGCTAGTTACAAAACACATTTATTCACTTCTGTGTTGAGATAAAATGGAAACACCAACATATTGCCGGTTCATCTGAAGAATTTAAACAGAACATTTGTGCAAATGTTTCATTTCTATAACTGATTTTCAGAAATTTCGAACATAAAACTTGGTACTGCAAGTGAACCGACCGTTGTGAGTCTTGTTGCAATTTTCTCACTTTCGCAGTTCGTATTGTTCCATTGTGGTCATTCTAGTGTACAAGACCGAAGATTCTATTTACTCTGCTGTCTGCAGTGACTTCCCAAACCATGAATTATTCAAAGGTACATGATTTGAGTGATACTCTTTAGTACTGATTAACAGAGTGCTGGTTAATACCGCAGAGAATAGAGATTGATCAAATGGCAAGGCTCAGTGTTCTTAAAATTACGTTGTTGCACAATAATGTGGAAAATAAAAGCCATGAGATATTACAAGTAACTATGTGCAATGGTGGTCGCACTCTACACATAATCTGGGAACCCCATCTAGTTCAATCCTGCTACTCAAGACTGCTCCTTCGAACACCTATCAACGCCCATTTAACGATGATATTTTATAGCCAATATCTGTTGGCAGTTGTCTTATTGCTATTACTTCGACAAATTAGCGGCTAAACAAAGAGTTATTATGTTGAAATTGACGTTCATTATTGATGGGGTGGAGTGGGCATGCAGGTCTAACAATTCAGACTGTGAACCATCAAGCCCCGCGTGTGGGACAGTAGTGGCGGACAGACCTAAACTAATTTACAACCTAAACTGATAATTTAGAAAGAGTACCAGATGATCCTTTTTTTCTCTTTTGAATTCGATTTTCAGCTGATTGGAAATATGTACAAATTGTAGCTTTATCACGTTCTCAGACTGTATGCACCTGAGTTCTTGTTCCAAGAGGGGATGACAGGTGGACAGCCAATCTGGCTATGTCATCCCCTGCAGTATGTTCTCCTTTATTTCTGAAATATTCATTATGTACCGTATTTGTAGTTTACTGTACTGTATTGTAAATGTCTCTCGCATACTGCAAATAAAAATATCAATATCATTCACTATGGCTATACATTTCAAAGGCTAACTCTTAGAAGCCGAGAGTCAAGTTTTCTTGCCTGTGATGTAATATGGCAGGCAATCTGGCTGTGACGGTTCGGCTATCTTTGGGCTGGGTCAGAATTAAACACTGAGTAGGTGCTTCTAGTCAAGTGTCGTCTGCCTGAATAGGCAGACGACACTTGACTCGAAGCACCTTCTTTACTACATATTTTTCACGGTATGTCAGGTTCAATAAATTCATTCAGACTCCCCGGCTTATAAGGGTTATTAATCTAAATGGTTATTCACCTCATTACACAGTGCAATTTAAACCTGACTTGTACCACTTTAAAAATGAACGCCGATCTACTAAAATTAAAACTGTCGACTATTGCAACAGTCGATGGTTATTCAACTAATCAAATAATTGAGACAGCCCAAGTTAATTGAATAAGAAATGTGGTAATAAGTCGAGAAATTACTCTGATATGATAAATCCTCACACTAAAAGACCTATTGGCCTAATTAGTAGATCCAGTAAAGGCATAATATCCTATTTGAGCTCAGTCAAACAAGATATTATAGAATAAATTAAATGCTTAGTTATCCCCCGCCAAAACAAAGTTTGTGGGGGATACAGAAGTGGATTCCGTTCGTCCGTCCGTCCATTCTTCTGTCCGTAACAACTTTGGACCCTCATAATTCAGTCAGTGGATGTTGGATTTAAATGATCTTTGGTATGCTGATAGACCACCTTGGGGGAAAGAATATTCACAAGTAACAGGTTTTGTCCTTATTTTTCTAGAGTAATGGGCCCTTTTCCGCTTTTTAGCTCTGCCTGACAAAGTCAGCAGAGCTTTTCTGATATCGAGTTGACCATCGTCTGTCCGTCTGTCGTCCGACATCAACATTTTGTTTGTCCGAGCCATAATTTCTTTACCACTGGATATTTTTTAACAAAACTTTCTAACAGTATGTATTGTATTGTCAATAGGCAGTGTGCCATCAATCACAATAAGGTCTGTATCCATCAACGTTAAGGTCACAGGCAACATGGTAAAAGTAACACCAAATTTTTGATCTGCAACAATTTTAACTTAATTACATGTATATTTGAACTTAAATTTATTATAGATTTCTGTATATGAGGTCCACAGGAAGTGAAGCAGTGCTTGTTTACTGTGGGTAACTAGCTCTGTTTTACTTGTAAAATTGAATCCTGTAACCAATGCATGGGGTTCACTTCCTCTAAAATGGTAGGGCTTATATTTCGACGAGAATCTGAGAATCGATTCGCACAAAGATTCGCGCAATAAAACTGGCGAGAATGCATGTAGATTCTCGCTGCACCTCTGCTAGGATTCGCGTGAAAAAAATTGAGTCAATTTAACCCTTTAACTTTCACAGCGGCAACAAATTAACCAAGAGAAGGCTAACATGATATGAAATATCCTGACACTTTGTCAATAAAACCCTACAAATATGGCTGTCATTGGAACCGGCTCAATTTGGAACCGGCTCATTGAGCTGGTTCCAACGACAGCTATATTTGTAAGATTTTATTGGTAAATATTGTTCCTTTAATTATTTTATCATTTATTTATTATTTATTGTTTAAAAATTATCAAACTTAGTTTTAAAAATTAAAAAAGTGTGTTGGGTAAAAGGTTAACATGTGTTATCAGTATACAACAGTGGTTCAACCTACGTGGCGTCATGGGATCCTGGGACACTCATAGTAGGTATGGATTCTCGCAACCATTTTCACGAGAATCCAAATGGATTCTCACAAATTTAGACGAAATATAAGCCCAGAATGGGCAACATTGGTATAAAGAATATGGCTGGACTTGCCTTTGAATTCATGTTGCAGTCAGAATAAACCATTGTGCAGAAATATGTGACCTCGAACACCAATAAGTGGATAAATAGAAAATGGGCATCTTCTTCAGTAGTGTTCAACCGATGATAGGAACCGGCCACTACAATCGGCCGATTGTGGGCAATCCTATGACAACGCCAGCGGCTCCTGGAACATCGGTTCAACCGATTGTTGCCAAGCATTTTGTGATGATTTATAAACCACATTTTATTATCTTCTGCAATTGTTCAATTGTTAATGTAAAGTGGTGTCAATGATACCATTCAATAAAGTTGAAAAGCAACCTTATCAATAATCTCTCTGGATGCCCATTGACAGGATATACAAGTTAAACAACATGTGAAGCTTACAATCTCGAGTTCATACCAGAAAAGTGAAGGTTGTACTCCATTGACGTGGTCTCAGTAAAAATTACCAATTGCTCGCACTTGGGTGGTAAACGTGGCTCTGAGAGCCACGTTTACCACCCAAGTGTGTGTGACTGGTAATTTTACTGGACCCGAGTCAATGGAGTTTAACACTAAAATATTTCAGTTTAATGTAGTTCTTTCAAGTATCGACTTATCTAGTCGTGAACACTCTGTAAACACTAAAATATGTTCAATTTAATGTAGTTTTTTGCAAGCTACGACTTGTCTAGTAGTGCATGGTATTACAATTGGAGCTCAAATAACCAGTAATCAGTCAGTGGCCATTTTTGCTAATCGGTGGAACACTATTCTTCAGTCTTATCTTGAAGAAATTTAATAAATATTCCGGGGAGCGCGGTGGCTCAGTTGATAGAGGTGCGGGCTGCAAGCCGAGAGGTCCTTGGTTCGAATCCAACCTGCGTCAACCGTGTTGTGTCCTTGGGCAAGACACTTCACCCCCATTGCCCACGTGGGGGCACGGTGGCATTGTGT
Organism: Pictodentalium vernedei; assembly: GCA_031216915.1. Classification (NCBI taxonomy): domain Eukaryota; kingdom Metazoa; phylum Mollusca; class Scaphopoda; order Dentaliida; family Dentaliidae; genus Pictodentalium; species Pictodentalium vernedei. The sequence goes on from CM062292.1 coordinate 446,041,235, forward strand.
ACTAAAGCGATGGTGCACTTGTCTTCAACCAATGCTAATCCTGCTTGTGCGGAGTTGGTATGTTGTGGGAGCTGACAGTTGCTCGTTGGTTCTCTCCGGGTACTCCGGCTTCCTCCACCCGTAAAACTGTCATGGTCATGATTAGCCATTGTGCATAAATATGTGACCTTAACCCCCTGCACACTAATGTTGAAATCTCTAAATTTCAGTCTGCTAATTTTTCCCATGATGCAACTAGGAATTTAACCAGTTCGATCTTGTTTGACCGAGCTCATGGAGCTCTGTCAAACAAGATTGAATTGGTTAATTTCCTAGTTGCATTATGGGAAATAATTGCATGTTGGAGTTTTAATATTTTGACACCAGAGTGCAGAGGGATAAACACCAATAAATAAATAAATAAATAAATAAATAAATAAATATTCCAAGACTTTACTCAAGCCCTGAAAGCAAGAAAATGGCATTCTTGTTGGTTGAAAGTACAATGGAACCCGGTTAATTGAAAGTACAATGGAACCGTGTTAATTGGATTAGAGTAGAGCTGAAATGGTTAACAGATTAATTGATTAACCAATGATCAATGTCTTGATCATTCTAAAAAGTAATCGATTTATTAATTGTTACTTTTGAAGTACTGTATTACATGGGTTAACAAAGGAACAAACTTCGAAACTTGCTCTAAAACAAGGCAAACATTGTCACTCTGATACACATCAATTATATGAGACAGTAAAGCATGCAAGTTACGTGCTGACACAGGCTTGTCATTTTGAGGCAGGCGATCGCCCCGGGCAACACTCGTCCGCCTGAGTTCAAAATTCTGTGCACCGTAAACGTCCGCCTAACCCTGATTTCTGCAGCCCATTAATTCAGTCGAAGGCACCTCAAAATCGGCCGCGTCAAACGGCAATTTCGCAGATTGAAGGAGGCACATGTAACAAAAGCGCAGTTTGTGAAATTTGTAGTTTGTCGTCAACGCAGTCGCCCAGACACAGTAAATAACTTGACAAATATACATTACGTGATGACGTACATCATAATTACACAAACCATGTACAGTATGTGGAGAGTGTATTATCAATAAATCACCCACAGAGTGGAGATTCCACCCAAGCAATAATTGCAAATTTGTTGCAAAGCATAACAAGCACAGGCAAAGTTTCAACCAGTGGACCACCGGGTTATACCCGGAGGTCCATTGGCTGAAACATTGCTGGTGTTTTATGTCCATATGTATAAAATTTGAAAGTTATAGTTTGGGTGATAACTCCACTCTGCGGATGATTTAGTTACTATCCACTTTCCACGTACTGTACCTTAAAATGATATTAGTTGTCTACCCATCAGGCTGAAACAAAATTGCCCCCGCAAATCATAAATGACCCTCCTTGGGTCATTTTATGTGAACCCAAAATGGCCCTCCTGTCGTGATTTGAGGCAAACCATAATGGCCCTCCTGCAATTTTCAAAATGACAAGCCTGCTGACATACTTATTCATATGCATGATCATAATACTATATCTGGAGCTGGAAATTGTCTTTCTTAATCCTTTACCCATTGCGGGTAGTAGACGATACTTACAAAATAAATTCTTGAATTACTAAACATTTTCAGTTTGTTTCTCAAAAGTGTAGCATATGACCTGTCATTGGAACGAGCTCAACAAGCTCATTCCAATGAGGGGTCATAAGCTATGTTTTTCAGACAAAAATTGAAAACATAATATAATTTGAATGGAGGTATTTGTATATAGTGTTGGTCAGTTTTGTCCATTATGTTGGGTAAAGGGTTAATGCTGTAAAATTTGTAAATCGTCATCAGTACGGCAATTATTCAGCTACTTATTAGGGCAAGTGATTAATCGGTTAACCAAGGTTAATCCATGTGATTAATCGATCAAGAAAACCGTTTATCCGTTTCAGCTCTAAATTGGATAATCATTTTGCGTATGAAAATAATTGATTATTCAGTTAACAGGAGTGTTCAATTAACAGAAAATTTGTCCCTTTTCAGTATTTTAGAGATAAAGTGAGCATTTACTCTATTATATCTTGTTTGACAGAGCTCAAGGAGCTCTGTCAAACAAGGTATAATAAATTAAATGCCTGTATTGGCCAATTATGAGGCCAGATAGGTCTTTTAACAAGGGAAATTCGGTAATAATTACTGGACATATACAAAAATTTATTATACTCCCTACAACGAGTTGTGAAATCAATATGCTCAGAACTTTGTATGAATGTTCACACCATGGGAACCTGTTCACCTGCAATTATAGTTCTGGTTGGATTATTTTTGCCACAATTATTCCCATTTTCGACTTGAAGAAGCAGAATTTTTTCCAGAGATTTTCCCAGCTGTTTATGGGTCGATTCCCTTGAAACTTGGTAAGGATGTTTACCACCATGGGAACCTGTGCACCTGCAATTATAGTCTTATCAGACTTTTTTTGCCAGAGTTATGCCCCTTTTCATCTTAGAACGTCTGAATTTTGTCTGGAGATTTTCTCAGATGTTTATGGGCTGATTCCTTTGAAACTTGGTATGGATGTTCACTATCATCTGTGCACCTGAGATTATAGTTTCAATTGGACTTTTTCCCCCAAGTTATGCCCCTTTTCGTCTTAGAATAATCATGTTGGCGGGGGTATGGACAGTCCCATCTGGGATAGTCACACCTCTAGTCTAGTTTTATTCAGTTAACAGGAGATTAATCTATATGTAATTGACAGGGCAAATTTGAACTGTTTTGTGGTTAGAAGTTATATTCAGTTAACAGTGTCATTCACAAAGAAATAACCAATGAAGTGGGCTCCACAGTAGCGCCTAAGATTCAGTATTCCTTCATTTCTGTTTCAACAGGTGAGATTGGAAGTACAGTAAACGCCTATTACATGTACTTGGATAATCTTTTACCAGGGAAAATTATTTAATTAACAGGAGTCAATTAACAGGAAACGAGTTACTTTCCAGTATTCTCGAGATAAACTGAGCATTTATTCTATTCTCTCGGAGCTCTATGAAACAAGATGTAATAGAATAAATGGCTGTATTGGATGTACAGAGGCCAATTAGGTCTTTTAACTGGTGGAGTGCTAAATTATTTTTGACCATCAAATCTTGTGCACATGTCTTTGCCTGGTTACAATTGATGGGAGAGTATGGGCACTCTCCCATAAATTGTAGCAAGCAAAAGCTTACAGACTAAATAATATTTCTTCAAAGATAGTACAGAGCACATGCACTGAATATTCAAGCTGTTGCACCAGCACTTCAGAATAAAGCCCAAATATGGGCTTCCAGCACTCTACCAGTTAACAAGGGAAATTCAGTCATTGAATTTCAGTGATTTTCAGGATAATTTCTTGATTTTATATTCTCTTTACCCTTTACCTAACATGAAAGGCAGACAACACTTGCAAACAAAATTCTTGAATAACTATTTTTTTCATCAAAAACATAGCTTATGACCCCCTCATTGGAACAGGCTTGATGAGCTCATTCCAGTGAGGGTATATAAGCTCTGTTTTTTAAGACAAAAAATAAGAGAAAAAATAATGAAAATTGAAATGGAATTTTTTGTGAATAGCACTGGCTGGTTTTTGCCATTATGTTGGGTAAAGGGTTAACAAGAGCTTGGTGAACAGCATGTATTCTATTAACAGGTCAAATTTGTACTGAAGGTATGGTAAATGGTTTTGTGTTTGGAAGTTATATTCCATTAGCACGGTTGTTCTGTTAAGAGATATCCAATTAAGCGGGCTCCATTTTCTGGCAAGTGTTGATCAGCTTGTCATATCATTTCAAGGAGAATAAGGCATGCTGGAGTCATCATGTGTCTTTTCTTTGCCTCGAAATAAACCAGAATGATTATTTAGGTTATGCCAAAATAATAAAAGAGAAATGAAATTCATAATCCTGCATGTTTTGTAGGGCTGCAACGATTTATCACGATTTCAATGCATCGCGATACATTTGTACACGATATGCATATCGTATCGTTTCATGTGTATCACGATACAAACGATACACTTCCAGAAGGTTGGCATGATGTAGTCAGAAGTTGCATTTTCAGGCCCAACAAGTCTATTTTGTGCTTTTCCAACTTATAATTCCACCACAGGAGTCTGAAATTCTATCGGTATAGCTATAATTCACTTTCAGCGTGATATTTACGTTCCCAACGTAATCCCCCTCTGAAGGGGATTACGTTGGGAACATAAATATTACGTTGAAAGTGAATTATAGCTATACTGATAGAATTTCAGACTCCTGTGATTCCACTTGTTCATTTGTATTTCAGTAAAATGTCAACTCTGTCTAAATTATAAGCATAGTTTGAGGCAACAGACCTCTCACCTCTGAGTTGAACCCAGACTCCCAGAGGTCCATTGGCTGAAACTTGCTTGTCTTTCTCAAGCAGTAAAAAGGAAATTGGATATTACTGGTCAAATGAAAGTTGGACTCTGCAGTTTGGGGGCCTTTTATTACTGATAATTCACTCTCAATGTACTGCATGTAATGTATCGTAAAAAAAACCGTATCGTTGCAGCCCCTAATTTTTTGCTGGTCAGATTTGACATTCTTTCAGTACTAACGCGACACAAAGGTTCCTCATTGTATCCACATTTGAATAGAGTGGCATACTGTTACATCTTAATCAAAATTCTGCCCAAATTAATAGCAACAGCTAATGCGCAATCTCACCAAAGCGAGATCATGCATTAATTGTTTCTTTTTATTTTGGCGGAACTTCTTTTAAAACAGAAACAGCATGGCTGGCATTGTAAAAACAGAGGAGACAAGAAAGCATGAGGACTCCTTTTTCCTATAGATTACCATTACCAGCATATTATATAGAATAACCTGTTTAGGGCTGTCGTGATTATTCGATTAGTCGACTAACCGTCGACTATTGAAGTAGTCGACGTTTTTTTATTTTTAGTCGATCGTCGTTCATTTTCAAGGTGGTACACGTCTACTACACGTCGGGGCTAAATTGCATTGTTTTGTGAGGTGAATGATCAATGAAGGTGAATAACTTTAAATATCTAACCATAGTTAACATTCATATCCGGAAGACTGTACGACTGTCACTGACTGTGTAAGAAAGAACACCCACAGTTACTCGAGAAGAATAGATTCTTCTGAATTTCTCCAGTCTTGTACACACGAATGCACCCATTGGAAAACCCAAAGCGCGGAAGTGACAAAATTATGACGAAAGTCAGAACGTCAGATCACTTCTCAAAGTTCGGAACTTCAGACTAAGATCCAGTTTTACCAACTTACGAGGGAATGCATAGATCTCAATGTTCAAAATTTCGAGAAACTTATTGCAGAAAGGAAACATATGCAGGAACGTTCTTTGGTAAATTCATTTTAATTCATCGGCTTCAATCTAGTTCAAACTTGGACCCGCAGTCAGTAATATTATTTTTGGGGTTGGTACGTCCTACAGGACGTACCAACCCCAAAAATTATATTATGGACTGTGGGTCCAAGATTGGACTACATGTAGCTTCAGTCGGGACTGATTTGTTGTTCCCACAACCCCACTTCGTCTGAACACACTGGTGCCATTGTCATTTTCAGAGTTTTACGAACAGAAGAATGATTTGCTAAAAAATCATGGGAAGCGACTATTAATCGACTAACCGTCGATTACTGGTCACAATTAGTCGATTACAAAAAATGATAGTCGCGACAGCCCTAAACCTGTTGACGGGTTACAATGTGAGCTCTTTATTTCCAAGCCTACCATTACCCTTTACATAACAGGAATAGAGCATAACACTTAGAAAAAAGATTATGAACAACTAAACTTTTCAATTTTTGTCTCAAAAACAAAGCTTATGTCCCCCTCAATGATCTCACTGAGCTCAAAAGAGGCAAATTTGAATTGCCGTTTGTCAAAATAGCCCTGGCTGGTTGAGAATGCTATTAATACATTTATGTTCCAATGAGACTAAAATCCTTGGCTTCTGGATGAGAGCTCTTATATTTTTTCCTATGTTTACGTCAACAGTAGCATATGTTAGCATTTGATGTCACCAGGGGGCAAGGTGGCATTAGGGTAAACGGTTCTCATCAGATCACCGAAGTTAAGCAACCTCGAGCCCAGTTAATAATTGGGTGGGTGACCGTCTGAGCGATCAATTCGGACTCCCACGTTGTGTCCTCGGGCTAGGCACTTAACCCTGATTTCCCACATGGGGGCACAATGACGCTGTGTACTAAGGCGTACTGCACGTCAATGCATGTCTTCAACCAATCTACTAGTAACTCTGCCTGTGGTGCAGTGCGGAGTTACGATGTTGGGGGCTTGGCAGCTGCTCGTCGTTGCTCGTTGGTTCTCTCCGGGTACACATTTACAATTTGAATTAAAATGGTGTGACCTCAACCTTTATCTGATTTATTGATTGTATGTCTAGTGATGTTGTGAGGAACACAAGAGGTTCATTTACTGAACTTAGTATGCAAAAAGTTGACTTGTTCATTCCACGATGTGGGTTTTGGGCTATAGGTAAGGTCTTATTGAAACCAAGCCTGAAAATAAGCAGACTGTCAAAAAATAAGCAGACTGTTATCTTCAGAATGAGGACCCCAGAGGGTTAATTTGATGATGCTACCCTGCTCAGAAGGGTATCATCACTAAATTCACCCTCTGTGAACCTCAGTCTGAATAAAGGTCTCAAACCTAAACAGCAAGAGGTACCCAGAGAATAAATTGGCACACTGTATGGGATAGCATAAGCAAATTCACCCTTTGGGCACCTCATTCTGCAAATGACAGATTGTTTATTTTCAGGTTTGATTGAAACACATGCATTATTGGAAAGAATTGACGGTAACATGGTCTGAGGTTTGTGGCTTGGAGTATATTTTCAGCATTGATGGTTCGTGTCTCAGTCGACAATAAACTCTGAGCCACAAGCCTAATACTATGTTACCGTCAATTCAACCACAATAATTTATAATGTTGGGCAAAAGTGTTAATGACCATGTTTGGGTAATGTGTGATGGGATGGATGATTGTATTCTGTGTAAAAGAGTTGAGGACTCTCTTATTTTGTTGTTTATCCAGCTTTGAATAATTCATTGATACACCTCTGGTATGACTGTTTGATTGCTGTTTTTTCTTAACCCTTCACCCAAAGCAGACGATATCAGAATTTATTATTTTAAATATCATTAGCTCAACTTTGACGAAGTCAAATTTGAGCTATTGTCATGGCCCGTCGTCCGTCTGTCCGTCTGTCCGTACGTCAGCAATTGGCTATGGCTCAGGCTAGAGGTCGTATTTATGAACCGATCTTTACGAAACTTCTTGTGTACCTTTGTTATGACCCTGGGACGGGAACAAGTGTTTTTAGGTGTGGTCCGAAATTCAAGATGGCTGCCAGCGGCCATTTTGTACCGATGATGCAAAAATCAGTTTTTTGTACAGAACTTCTGTATGAAAGTTCTGATTTGAATAAGGTTTTGTATAAATGTTTAGTACCATGGGATACATCACATATAATACGGGTTTTTTTCTCGTGCGTAAATTATGCAAATTAGACTGACTTTGATTTATTTAGTGTTACTTTCAGAGCTGTAAGTGCCAAGCTGCTATGGCTCGGGCTAGAGGCCGTATTTATGAACCAATCTTTACGAAACTTCTTGGGTACCTTTGTTATGACCCTGGGACGGGAACGAGTGTTTTTGGGTGTGGTCCGAAATTCAAGATGGCTGCCAGTGGCCATTTTGTACCGATGATGCAAAAATCAGTTTTTTGTACAGAACTTCTGTATGAAAGTTCTGATTTGAATAAAGTTTTGTATAAATGTATAGTACAATGGGATACATCACATATAATACGGGTTTTTTTCTCGTGCGTAAATTATGCAAATTAGACTAACTTTGATTTATTTAGTGTTACTTTCAGAGCTGTAAGTGCCAAGCTGCTATGGCTCGGGCTAGAGGCCGTATTTATGAACCAATCTTTACGAAACTTCTTGGGTACCTTTGTTATGACCGTGGGACAAGAACGAGTGTTTTTGGGTGCAGTCCCAAATTCCAGATGGCTGCCAGCAGCCATTTTGTACCGACAATGCCGAAATCTGTTTTTTGTACAGAACTTCCATATGAAAGCTCTGATTTGAATAATTTTTTGTATGAATGTTTAGTACCATGGGATACATTACATATATTACAGGTTTTTTTCTTGTGCGTAAATTATGCAAATTAGGCTAACTTTGATTTATTTAGTGTTACTTTCAGCACTGTGAGTGCAAATCCCAATGCGGCTCGGGCTAGAGGCCGTATTTATGAACCGATCTTCACGAAACTTCTTGGGTACCTTTGTTATCACTGTGGGACGAGAAGGAGTGTTTTTGGGTCCAGTCTGAAATTCAAGATGGCCGCTAGCAGCCATTTTGTTCAAAATTAAGTGCAACCAGATTTTTGTGCAGAACTTCCAAATGAAAGATCTGATTTGAATAAATTTTTGTATGAATGTTTAGTACCATGGGATACATTACATATAATACAGAGTTTTTCTCGTGAATAAATTATGCAAATTAGGGGTCCGGGTGGGACTTAGAAAATTTTGGCCCAAAATCCGGAAATTAGTTTTTTGGTTTTTTATGTGTTTTGGTCAATTTTAAGACAAAAAAAAATAAATTTTTTTTACACTGAAAATTTGGGGTCCGGGTGGGACTTAGAAAATTTTGGATCAAAATCCGGAAATTAGTTTTTTGTGTTTTGATGCATTTTGGTCAATTTTAAGAAGAAGAAGAAAAAATTTTAGTCTGAAAATATTTTGTTTGGGACTGAAAATTTCCACACAAAAATAATAATCTACAATGATTGGTCTTAATCTGTAGTCCATTACAGTCACCTTGTAATTCTTTTATTATTGTTGACTGGGCCAAAACAAATACTAATTCCTGTCATATTCATTATTCAGTTGTCTTGGTCACAGCAAGTACTAATTCCTGTCATATCCAAGTTGAGCTACAGAGTCATTGACTCTTTCATTTTTTTTTTAAATTCAAAAAATTTCAACAAAACCATGATGTTGTGGTTTTGTTGAAATTTTTTGAATTTCCAGTGAGGGGGCCACATGATATGGTTTCGTTGAAACTTTTTGAAAAATAAATTTTTTTTTTAACTTCTGAATTTGCATATTACACGGACGGGTGCGGCCAATTTGTTAGGTAAAGGGTTAATGTCTGCTTTACAATATCTGTGTTACAATAGTTATGAAAGAACTGAGTACTGAATGAGCATTGATGAAGATGTTATTGATCATTTGTTGATTATGAAGATACCATTGAAAATGTGATGGAGAAAGTTTATTTTGATAACTTAGTTATTGTACCATTGTGTTGCATTAAATTCTATCAATCCTAATATTTGTTGTTGAATTTTACGATAATGGGATGTGGACAGAACTTGAACAAGCCAGAAAATAAGAAGACTGACATCTAAAAAATGTGGTCCCCAGAGGGTGAATTTAGCGATGCTACCCTGCACAGCAGGGTAGCATCACTAAATTTACCCTCTGTGAACCTCAATCTGAATCAGGGTCTCGAAACTAAACAGAAAGAGGTACCCAGAGGATAAGTTGGCCCACTGTATGGGATAGCATGATTATTAGCATCATCAAATTCACCCCCTGGGGTCCTCATTTTGCAAATGTCAGGCTGCTTATTTTCTGGCTTGAACTTGAACGCATAGAGTGCTGGAAGTCCTTATTGGACTTCATTCTGAAGAGCTGGACTGTTGGTAGTCCTAGTTAACCCTTTACCCAATGCAATCCCTGGATGGGTGACCGTCTGAGCGATTGATTTGAACTCCAGCATTGTGTCCTTGGGCAAGGCACTTAACCCTGTTTGTTCACATGGGGGCACGATGATGCCGTGAACTAAGTCATATTGCATGCTGATGGTACGCATGTCTTCAACCAATCAAACCCTGCCTGTGCTGCAGTTTGGAGTTATGATGTTGGGGAGCTGGCAGCTGCTCGTCGTTGCTCGGTGGTTCTCTACGGGTACTCTGGCTTCCTCCACCCGTAAAACTGTCATGGTCATGATGAGCCATTCCCCATTGTGCATAAGTATATGACCATAAACACCAATAAATAATAATAAATACCCAATGTAAGATATCAAAGTTTTGCATATATCATTATATGTGGTCATTATTTCTCGCCAATTATATTAATATCAAGAATATTATGGTTAACTGGTCACTCAGAGCTGTGGGTGGTTAACAAACAAAGTTTGGGGGGGTATATAGGAATCAACCTGTTTGTCTGTCCATCCGTCTGTCCATCCTTATAAGCGCAACTCCTCCTAAATCGTTTGAAGAATTTTCATGAAACTTTACACAATGGAAGAACTCCCTATGAAGATGTGCATGAAGCAATATAATTCTGTTCTGACATTTCCAAGGGGAGATAATCTAACTTATACATTTCAATTGCTACATCATATGGTTGTGTCCTCGTAAGCGCAACAACTGAGGTGCGGGGCGTATCACTTTGTGAGCTTACTCACAGTACCTCTAGTTATTTTAAAAATTAGTAGCTGAGCATGAATAAAATCATTAGGAGCAACCAAGCAGACGTTATATATCAAAATGCATGTGTATCAGTTGTACAGGCGGCTGAACAGAGCTTGAACTTGAAAGGGCAGGAATGAGAGAGACTTGTCACCTGTGAACTATGCGGCCATGATTTATACCGACCAAATATTTCTTTTGACTGATTCAATTCAAAATTTGTATTTGATTTGAATAGAAAAGTCTGATTCAAAGGGAACTAATTAGCAGGAGAGTGTACCTAATAATTTCTATACCACAAGCGAGTTCTGCTCATTCTTCTGGCACTATTTTATTTCCTAGCACCACTTTGCACAAAAATGCACTTTTAACTCCTTGCATCCTGCTGGCAGTTAGATATTCCTGCCAAGAGAACAAATATCTTGTCTGTTGAATAGGTATAATTTTAGGCCCTTTCTATAAATTTCTCTATGTACACTGAATCGACTGATTAACCACTAATTTCCTACGTTAAATTCCTAGGAATTTTACATCAAATCCAGTCATGGCTGCTTCACAGCAGCCACGACTGGAGTTGTTGAAAAATATTTTTAAAATATTCTCAGCAGGTTAAGAGTTAACCACCACTTTTATCATATTCGGCCTACATTTCCATCATAGAGGAAACACTTGATCTGCTGTTGTCCGGCTCTCATATATTTCTGGGCAAAGCCTTTGGTGACATTGTAGGCCTTCATGAGCTAAGTGCTGAGATATACATGCGATGTGGCATACAAAGTATTATATATATCATACTGCTGACTTTTAAGCCAGAGGTGAGGCTTAGTGTCACAAAGTCTACTATTAACCCTTTACCTAACACGAAAAGCAGATGACACTTCCAAACAAAAGTATTGAATAACTAATTTTTTTGCATCAAAACAGCTTATGACCCTCACTGAAAAGAGCTCATCAAGCTTGTTCCAATGAGGGGTCATAAGCTATGTTTTTTAGGCAAAAAATGTCAAACTAATGAAAATTGAATGGCAATTTTGTGAATAGCACTAGACGGTTTTGGCCGATACGTAAGGTAAAGGGATAAAATAAACAAGGATGTTGAGGCCTTTGACTGATAGCTTATATTTCCATGAGAATCGATTCACGCAAAGATTCACGCAACAAAACCAGTGGGAATCATGTAAAAATTAAGTCAGGTAAGCCCTTTATCTAACAAAGCAGCAGCAAATTAACCTATTCAAGGCTAACATAACCTGAAATAGCCTGACACGTTGTCAATAAAATTGTACAAATAGGGCTGTCATTGGAATGTTTCAATAAGTCTGTTCCAATGACATCCAAAATTGTAGTTTTTTATCAGTAAATATGGAGTGCTCGGTGGCTTTATGATAGACTGTTGGTCTTCTGTGCTAGAGGTCCCGAGTTCGATCCCTGTCCGGGACGACCCACTTTGTGTCCATGGGCAAGGCACTTTATCCTGGTTGCCTACATGGGGGCACGATGACGCCGTGTGCTAAGGCGTACTGCACGTTGATAGTACACATCCTCAACCGCTGTAACCCTGCTTGAGCGATGCTTGAACAGAGTTAGAATGTTGAGGAGCTGACAGTTGCTCGTCGATGCTCAGTGGTTATCTCCGTATATTCCGGCTTCCTCCACCCGTAAAACTGTCACGGTCATGATTAGCCTTTGTGCTTAAGTATGTGACCTTAAACACCAATAAATAAATAAATAAATAAATAAATAATAAATTGGTAAATATGGTTTATTTTTTAAAATATCAAATTCAGTTTGTGTTTTAAAAATTAAAAAGCTGTGTTGGGTATGGGGTTAACATTTGTTATCAGTATATAATAGGGGTTCAACCATGGTGGCCTAAAGGAGCCCTGGGACACTCAACATCAGGTATGGATTCTTGCAACAATTTTGGCGAGAATCCAAATGGTTTCTCTCAAATTTAGATGAAATATAAGCCCTGCTGAACTGGATGCAGCATTAATTTTCACCCCCTGAGTTCCAATGTGTCCTTTGTGCCTACTGGCACATAGAACACATTGGAACTCGGGGGACGATTTATATCTAATTCATTGATGTCATCTGCCTGACTATGCTTACCTGGCCTCAGGATGCATGCAGGCCTAGGAGGAGAATATGGTACATATTTGTCTAATCATCATCATACAAGTTGTTTTTACCTATTACAGGTCTATTAACCACTCGACTCCGTCCGTCAGTCCGTCATTTCGTCAGTCCATCAGAAACACTTTTTCCGTCAAAGTTTTCTTGGCTTCTATGAAAGGGAATGATTTTTTATTTGGTCTGCTGCTTCATAATGATGAGTTGTATCGTGTATCTAATTCTCAGATCTGTTGCATGCAGTGATGCAGGTCCAGACCTGGTATTGGTCTTGGCTTGTTTATCACTGTATATTGTTTTATAAATGCTACTGACACGGATGCGCATCAGTAAATATCCTGATAATATTGTATAAAGTATGTTGGTACGAAGAAAATGGGGAGTGCAGTGGTGAGAGTATTGGTCTTCAAACAAAGAGGTCCATGGTTCCTGAGGTGCGCGAACATTTCCCCATCGGACATTTCCCCATCCGGACATTTCACCATCGGACAATTACCCATCCGGACATTTCCCCATCGAGGGTGGACATTTCCCCATTAGAGGCTGACATTTCCCCATCGGGGATGGACATTTCCCCGTCGGATATTAACACCTTTCCCCATCGAGGGCGGGCATTTCCCCATCAGACTTTATCCGTTGGAGGTGGACATTTCCCCATTGGGCCTTGCCCCATGTCCAATGTAGCTGACAGCTTCCACACGTGAATGAGTGACAAGTAACTCTTAAAAAGTTTTCATTTTTTATTCTTTTATAACTCGAAAAAACAACATCTCGGCATATGGTATAGGCATTAGCACATTTTAGCACAATCTGATTTTCACAACAATGAAAACACAACATCAATAATAAAAAACAAGAATTTTTATCTGGTTACAAGTGGATGTATATAAATATGTTTGCTTATAAATCTCTTGCACATGCTTCTTGTTGAGTTGTTTGATAAACACGGATACATTCATTGACATTTACTTCAATGAAGACGCGACTGTTTATCAATCAACTTAACAATATTTTTGAACGAAAGTAGCTTGACAGAAAGAACAAATATTAAAATCAATTAAAATTGAAAACATCCATATTGTTCAATCCACTTGTGTGATAAAAAGTGATGTATTCATTGAATGTCACATCAGTGAAGAGATGACCGTTTATCAATCATCTCAACAAAAAGTTAACTGTAAATTGCTACGAAAAAAGAACATAAACGTCTTATAAACATGAACAATTAAAACAATATTACCCATGTCGGCTTAATAAAAAGGGAATGATACACAACAAATCAACAGGAAAATTTCAAACGAACAGACCCACAAAAAATTTAGAAATGGATGGTGAAAAGTCTGCATGGGGAATTGTCTGTTTTTCTATTAAGCAGAATGGGGTAATGTCCGATGGGGTAATGTCTGGGGTAATGTCCGGCCTAAATGGGATGGGGTAATGTCTGGATGAGGAAATGTCCGATGGGGAAATGTCCGGCGACCGGTTCCTGACCAGAAAAAGCTGTGTTGTGCCTTTGGGCAAGGCACCTAATTCTGATTGTCTAAATGGGGTCACGGTGGTGCTGAGTTCTAAGGCATGAAAAACATCCACCCATAAAACTATCCAAACCGAGGTGATTCTGGTCGTTGAAAGTGTTGTTAAATCCCAATAAATAGGTAAATAAATGAAGAAAATAATGCACACTCTACAAAATCCCTGGCCCGGACTTTCTGCGGCGATACTTTCAGCTCCCCTTACAACACATCTTAATAAATTTAAGTGCACTATTTTTGCCATGTCTGTTTGTTACAGAAATGAAGTACTGCCTAATGTAATGGCTATATCCAGCCTGCTGGGTTCGCGGTGGTTATGGAATTGGACTTCAAACCAAAAGGTCCACTGTTCAATCCCTGCCAGGGTCAACTGCATTGTGTCCTTGGCCAAGGCACTTAATCCCACCTGGGGGCACGGGTGTGCTGTGTACTAAGGCATACTGCATGTCCATAGTGAACTTGTCTTCAACCAATGTTAAGCCTGCTTGTGTGGAGTTAGTATGTTGGGGAGTGTGATAGTTGCTTGCCATTGCTCAGTGGTTCTCTCTGGGCACTCCGGCTTTCTCCACACGTAAAACAGTCTGACACAAGGTGACCTAGCTGTCTAAAGTGTTCTTACACCCCAATAAATAAATAAATATCCATCCTGCCATAGTCTCACCCCAAAAAGCTTAAAATTTCAATTATGACCCTGCAAAGCTTTGAAATTTGTTTTGTTTCAAAATTGTTCTGCTGATTCAACAGATTCGTAAATTTTTCGTGTTGTCAAGAAATCTTCAAAATCCTGCCATGTGTCTTTTGAACTTGTCTTCTATCATCAGGTCTCCTGTACACGAGACCTGACGATAGAAGAAGAGCTCAAGGGGGTTTGGGTTCCAAAACTAGTTTGATTCCACCCTAGAATATTTTGCTTTTTATGTGTACCCATACTATGTATGGTACACATAATGCCATCATCCGGGGTGGACCTCCATCGTTCATCCATCCTTTGCCTGTCCGTCCATCCGGCATCCGTATCCATTTCTTTGGCATTCGATAACTTGAAAAATATCGCATGGATTGTCAAGTTGCTTTATATTTGTGTTCAAGTTACTGATGTGCCAAGCTGTATAGTTTTTGGTGTAAATCTGATAGTTTGATCCTGAGATATTAACTCTTTATCCTTCAAATTGAGAATTCTTCCAATCCCTTTGGCATGAGTTAACTCCAAAAATATCAATCCAATTGTCATGTTACTTTATATATATCTTCAGGTTACTGATGTTCTGAGCTGTATAGTTTTTGGTTTAAATCTGTTATTTTGATCCTGAGATATTAACCCTTTATCCTTCAAATTGAAAATTCCTCCAGTCCCTTTGGCATTCAATAACTTGAAAAATATTGTCAAGTTACTTTATATTTGTGTTCAGGTTACTGATGTGCTGAGCAGTATAGTTTTTGGTGTAAATCTGATAATTTGATCCTGTGATATTAATCCTTTATCCTTCAAATTGAAAATTCCTCCAATCCCTTTGGCATTTGATAACTTGAAAAATATTGCTTGGATTGTCAAGTTACTTTATATTTGTGTTCAGGTTACTGATGTGCCGAGCTGTATAGTTTTTGGTGTAAATCTGATAATTTGATCCTGAGATATTAACCCTTTATCTTTCAAATTGAAAATTCCTCCAATCCCTTTGGCATTCGATAACTTGAAAAATATTGCTTGGATTGTCAAGTTACTTTATATTTGTGTTCAGGTTACTGATGTGCCGAGCTGTATAGTTTTTGGTGTAAATCTGATAATTTGATCCTGAGATATTAACACGTTATCCTTCAAATTGAAAATTCCTCCAAATACTTTGGCATGAGATAACTCAAAAAATATCAATGCGATTGTCATGTTACTTCATATAGGTGTTCAGATTACTGATGTGCTGAGCTGTATAGTTTTGGGTGTAAATCTGATAATTTGATCCTGTGACATTAACCCTTTATCCTTCAAATTGAGAACTCCTCCAATCCATTTCTTCGGCATGCGATAACTCAAAAAATATTAATCCGATTATCAGGTTACTTTATATATGTATTCAGGTTACTGATGTGCTGTGCTGTATAGTTTTTTATGTAAATCTAATAATTTGATCCGAAAATATTAACCTTTTATCCAACAAATTAGGCACTCCTCCAATCCTTTTCTATATGTACCCATACCATGTATAGTGTAAATAATGTCAGCATCTGGAGTGGCCCTCCATCATACAGCTTTCTACTAGTTGCACATATGGTTACACATCTGACGATTTCATCGGCCTATTTTTTGATTTGCTTCCCCAAAGAAATGAGTCACCATTAAATACAATACTTGCATAGGGTTAGTCACATTTTCTGGTTATGACCACCAACCCCAACCCTTCTCCTTATTTGGGCTTGTGGCAGGAGGATAACATTTTTTACCCCCACTCAGAAGTTTGATTTTCCAAACTGGATGGTCATTTTTAACCCTTTACCCAACGCAGACAATATCAAAATTTATGATTTTAAATATTATTTCAAAATTTTCAAAATATTTTAACAAAAGCATATCACGTGACCACTCATTGGAACGAGCTCGTTCCAATGAGTGGTCACATGATATAGTTTTATTGTCATTTTCTGAAAATGAATATTTTTTCAACTGCTGAATTTGCATATTATGTGGGCGGATGTGGTTGATTCGTTATGTAAAGTGTTAATCAGATTTAGTAAGCAGTAATAGTAGGGGACATGTACTTCATTTAAAAATATTTCACACCTCAGTGGGAACCCCAGGTGCTAAAAATAGAAAACATTGAAATGCCCAAATTTGGAGAAGCAAAACCGGTTCTCGAAGATCACCGCAGTTAAGCGACGTCGAGCCCGGTTGATCCTTGGATGGGTGACCTGACCTATTGATTCAGGTGCTTCTTGTAGTAGTGGCTAGTGTGTGATCAGCGAAGTTTGAGTTTATGACTGCAACATTGAATCACAGGTATCCGGACAAAATACCCTCGGACAAAATACCCTTAGGACATAATACCCTAAAAAAAAATACCCTTAGGACATAATACCCTCAATGGGTAGGACAAAATACTCTCGGACAAAATACCCTCAGACCAAATGTATATAAAGTTGGATTTTTGGTGTTGGGGGGGGGGGGGGGGGGGGGGGGGGTGCGGGGTAATTGCATCTAAGGCACTAGCCGGTGTTTTGTTTGAAATAACAAGTACCAATATTTTTTTTTTTTTTATTAACCCTTTACCTAACGTAACGGCCAAAACCGGCCAGCGCTATTCTCAAAAATTGCCAATTAATTTTCACTGCTTTTTCATTTTTTGTCTCAAAAACATAGGTCATGACCCCTCATTGGAACGAGCTCGTCGAGCTCGTTCCAACGAGGGGTCATAACCTATGTTTTTGAGACAAAAAATTAGTTATTCAAGAATTATTTTTGCAAGTGTCGTCTGCTTTTCAGGTTAGGTAAAGGGTTAAACTACATAGATATGAAGCACAATACCAATGGCAGATGGCAATTGAATATGAAGCACAATATAAATGGCAGATAGCACAGAACATGAAACAAATATGAGGGTATTTTGTCCGAGGGTATTTTGTCCTACCCATTGAGGGTATTATGTCCTAAGGGTATTTTTTTTTAGGGTATTATGTCCTAAGGGTATTTTGTCCGAGGGTATTTTATCCTACAATCTGAATCACATGCCAGCTGTGAACGTTGGGAATGTTTACCAGTACTACGCGATCCCCACCGTACCTAGGTGTGAAATAGGGATATTTTGAGGCGCTTGCCTTGCATGCCCATTTGTGGAGCAATGGCAGTGTATTCTCTGTTGAGTTGAGCTAAGAATTTCATAGAATGAACAAAGGGTGTGTATATGATACGGGGTAATAATGTAAGTCAGAGAGCACATTGTGGTGGATTCTAGACGTTAACATTGCATTATTATATTTCCAAACTACACTGAACAGAAAATTGTTAACTGGTATTAAGAAACATCCTTAGTACCAGTAGAATCGACTGGGCAAGAAAAAATGCAATTGATTTTATTGTAGGGTTAAGAAAAAAGGGTGAGTTTGTAGTTTTCACAAATTAAGAAAATCTGATTCTCCAAAACGAAAACTCAAAATTTCATGATATTTACTATACTGCCCACTTATGGTTATCACATTCCACTCAGGCCTGCAACCACGGGGGGGGGGACTTTTTCGCCACCCCTAGAAAAATTTCATACACTGTTTTTCAATTTTCACCATTTTGATCCATTTTATCTACCAGTGAATTAACTCATTTTACACCTGTAATTACATTGAATATAATCCCTAAGTCTCTATTGTTATATTTGAGGTGTTTATTCAACACACAGATTATACACAACTATGACAATAGAAACTTTAACTAATTAACAGAAGAGATTATCTGTCTTCAATAGCAGGTTAAATTTCAAGTGATGAGTGGTTACTGGTAATTGAAAGTAGGAGAAATGCTCCAGAAAACAGAGGCCTCCCATGAGACAAAGACAGGAAATTTCTCCTTTTGATGCCAAATTTTTAAATATTTCCATGTCGGGCCGAACCATGGTCGGCCCGGCGCACATGTGCTTGGCAAGATGTATCCAAATTAGTGAACTTTAGTCACTTGGAGGGGCGGGGGAGGGGGGGATCAAATGATTCTGGATGGAAAAATGATGGGATTATGTCCAGGTTGGAGAGGTGCCCCCCCCCCCCCCCCCCCCCCACGATGCCCGACCCTGGTTGTAGGCCTGATTGCACTTTGGTCAAATCAAGTCCCTGGCTTTCTCTAGGGGCTCTCTATGGAAGTTTGAATTTTAACCTGGTGCGTTATGAGGAAACATTTTTTTCAGATCCACCAACCAAAATCTTTTAATATTTGGTGTACAGTATTATTATTCTTTTAAAATCTTCTTCAGATCCACCAGTCAGACTCTTTTACTAGGGGCCAGATTAAAGTCTATTCAAAACACGCCCCTGTGTTTATATTTGGGCTTCTCAAAGGAACACAGATTTCACATAGTGCAATATGAGTGAAGTTTTGTTTAAACTTTCTTCCGATCCACACCACTCAGCAGAATCTTCTGGTGTCTGGAATTCAGCATCCATAGTCAGAATCAACTTTGTTCAAATCAAGTTCCTGGGTTCATATTAGTAGTGAAGGCTGTCACTATAGGTACAAGCACTTAACACTGATTTCCCCATACCACAATGCTGTCACTATAGGTACAAAATTAACATAGGAATCTCCATAGGGGTGTTGTACCTATAGTGACATTTTTGTACCTATAGTGACATTTCTGGAGGCGAGAAAAAGATTTTAAATCTTTTTTCTCGCCTCCAGAAATGTCACTATAGGTACAAAAATGTCACTATAGGTACAACACCCCTATGGAGATTCCTATGTTAATTTTGTACCTATAGTGACAGCATTGTGGTATGGGGAAATCAGTGTTAAGTGCTTGTACCTATAGTGACAGCGATGGGGTAGAGGCCTCCCAATAACTTTATACTGCCAAATATGTGTATTTTGCTTATTAATCAATCTTTCCATACTTTAAACCATACAACACTTTATTGTATGGAAGGATTGGTTACTAAACATACAATATCTTACCCACAGTGGAAACTAAACTTTTTTAAAATACGGAATATATGTACACAGAAACCTATTTCATGGCATTGTTACCCCCGTTAACATAACAAACGGGAGACTCAAAGAACCGCTAAGACAGCAAAGGGATAAAATGTGTTTAGTTTAATTGGCGCACTTTCTTTTTCTCGCCTCCAGGACTGTCACTATAGGCCAAAATATGTCACTATAGGGACAAAACCTTATGGAGAATCCTATGTTAATTTTGTCCCTATAGTGACAGCATTGTGGTATGGGGAAATCAGTGTTAAGTGCTTGTACCTATAGTGACAGCACTGGGGTAGAGGCCTCCCAATAACTTTATACTGCCAAATATGTGTATTTTGCTTATTAATCAATCTTTCCATACTTTAAACCATGCAACACTTTACTGTATGGAAGGATTGGTTACTAAACATACAATCTCTTACCCACAGTGGAAAAGAGAAGTATCTCTTAACTCTTTTTCACTTATGGGATGGAATGGTGAAAAAAAGAGAAGTATCTCTTCTCTTTTTTACTGGTGAGGGTGGGGTAATGGGTCACCACTACATTGAAACAGAAAATGAGAGTTAGTTTTTTTTTTGCTACCACTATTTAATACATCAAGCGAGAGGAACATATGTACACTGAGATCTGAGATTGACTATAAAAAAAGTATTTTTACATTGAGATATAATACATAGAGCGAGAGGAACATATATATATCGAGATATGAAAATGACTATCTATTGAAACCCTATTTACATCAAGAATTGTTGTGTGATACCGCTTTATTGGAAGGTTTTTTTATGTTTGTTTTCTTGTGAAATTATCGACAGCCAGTTTTTCTTGCAATAAAGCATTATCACATATTACATATGATACACAACAATGAGTGACAAAAAATATACAATAGAATTTTTTATCAAAAAAAAAAAACTCTGTGGGTTGTTTTGACACCTGATTGCAGTCATTTTAAATAATGTCTATAGTTTTGCTCAAACCATCGACGGACTTCTCTGTCATTCTCTTGAAAATTTCTTGGGTTGAATTTGATAGTAAGAACTGTCTCTAAATCATATCCTTTAGCAAGATGATCTAAAACAAATATACAGTACATACCACACACCACAGTATGAAGACTCTGTACTCTCATTGTGTTTATAGTCCATGAATCTGTGTTTTTCACTATGAAATTGTATATGTCTTTATGTAATGGTGGTAAGCCATAAGAATCAAAGTAGATGGCTGAATGATTGTCTTTGAAATATATCACCACCCAGTGTTCTCCTGGTTCTTTTGATGAATCTGTGTTCACAATATAAGCTTTTCTGTGTTTATGCTTTTGTTTTGGTAATAAGTCTCTTGAACACACTTTTCCATTCAATGATGATAACCTTTGAGAATTATCAAGAATATATTGTAGCTGAGTGGTGTCCATCTCTTCTTAGCCCTGAAAAGGGCTGTTGTACTTTTTTTTTAATCAACTTCTTCTTCTTCTTCTTTAACAAGTGGTGTGTAATATCCCCACTCTTTCTCTACTAAATCTGCCCAATTTTGAATGTCTTCTTGTGTGTTAATTTTAAAGTTCAAATTCATATATGTAAAACAGCCTTCAATATTCAATTTCTTTGCTTGTATGTACAGTTTATATAGTACACTTGATGGGCACACTTTTTCCATACAGTCTTTCAAATACATTTCAATCCATATTCTTACATCCTTTCTTATACAAAAGTCATGTTTTGCTCCAGGTATTCCTTGACATCCATAACACAGTTTATTCACTTCTTCTTTTATCAAAGGTGTCACTTCACTCGCAACAATTTCTTTAAATAATCTAAGGAACAGTTTTTCATTTTCTGTCTTCACTCGCCTCATTATTTGTATTCTTTGTCTCATTTCTCTGTGCATCTTGCAATGTTCACATTTACTCATTGTTAATAGTCAAATATCACTTCTCTGAACTTGTTGATTTGTATTTCACTATCAAATTCTGCATAGACAACAACGTTGATCACCTGTGTCAGAGCTTGAGCAAACTGAAGATCTATTCGAAGGTTGCCAGACTTTATAGGATGAGCCAATGGTCCACTGCTTGATTGATCAGGTGTCAAATCAATTCCCCAGAGGGTATATCCTTTTGCATAATCCTGCATTGATATATTAAATGTTTGATTTTGTCCAAAATAGCCCATTGCTTCAAACAATGATAAATATGAATTTAGATAAAGTCCACCTTCGAAATTTGGTTCAAAGGGACGTGATTTAATGGAATGTCCATCCACTGTAATTTCCAACTTGTTCAAATTGAAATGTTGAAAATTAAATGGAGATGTACCAATATCTCCATTTAAATCTTTATTTGAAACTAAACCAAGAATTATTCGTTTTGGCATCTGTTTATGAAACAGATGGTCTTCTATTTTTGATCGAAGACCGTTTCCAATGGTAAAAGTTTTAACTTCAGTACGTCTAATGGGCATTTTATAATTTGTTCGATCTATTTGTGCATTCAGATCATTTGCAAATTTAGGAATTAAATCCAAAGCTGGTATTCTGAATATGGCTTTTTGAATTTCGATTTTTCCATCTACACCACCAATCAGACAAAATTTAGTTGGGGAGCGATGAATTTTAACTCTCATTTCCACACCATGTGGTAAATATTTCTCTTGCACAAACAGATCTAAATGCATCTTCCCTCTCAGTTGTACAGATTTACTGTTTGCAATTAATTTGTGACGTTCAACCAAACCTTTGTTTGCTGAATCTTTAGCAAATGCAGTATGTTGGCCAGGGGTATCTATATACCACATCTCACTAGCAGCTAGATGTGTTTTTTTCACATCTTTTGAATAGCTCAACAGATTTTCAAAAAATGCTCTATAAGGATACATGTCTGTATTGGTGGTTATCAAATTACCGTTCAGTGTCACATCAACTTTACTGAACATGCTGTGAAAGAAATTATTGATAGGGGTAATATTCGTATCATCTTCCAAATCACCCCCATCTTGCTTTGTAATTTTGAACTGAACCTCAAGTGTAGATGCTGCAAGATCTAGCCACTTGGTTGTTTGTCTGGGGATTAAAAATTCTATTGGTGAAGAATTATTTAAAGATGCAATAGGAAATTGCTCAATCTCACCAATATTTTCTATACCACTCGCTGTTGGTGATACATTATCTGGATCAAATCCACTACAAAAATGCTCGCAAGATCCATGCAACATCATGATTTAATCGAATATATCAAGTGGTCTTGAATTTCGTTTTGAATAAGATTGCCGTTTATGTGTCTTCCCTCTTTGAGAACGAATGACTGAGTGATGTCTTGGTTCTCGTTTCTGTCTTTTTATTCCCAAAGCAGCTTTACCCACTGATGTCATTAGATCTTTTGCATGAGTGAGCATAACTTCTTTGGTTGGTTTACGATTTCTCATCAATTCATTTGCTATTTCTAAACCGTGTTTTAATCCTTCTTTCTTTAAAGTTCGAAATGCATTTTTTGCAATTGGTTTTATTAATGGTACAGCTGATCTTATTGCTGAGCGAAAAATGGATCCTAATCCATAACCATATTGTCGTGCTACTCCTCGATACACTGGAGGCATATTTTATAAATTGAGTTGATGTCTCTGTCTAAAATGCAACTTGACAACACTCTTTCCACTTGAAAACTGAATGTTTTTACCAGTATTCCCATTTATATTTATAGTGATATAATCAAAAGAAGATTTTGATACTGGTACATAATGTACATTATCAAATTCTTTATGAGTGTGCAAAGATTCGTCACGTGTTTCAAAGGGTATCACACGTAAAATGGGTGCTTCTATATCACCAAGAAATGTATAATCTGCTATGTCGGAATAAATAAAGAGCTGATTAAAATCCACATTTAAATCCACATTATATTTAAATGCATCTTTTGCTGTGTTAGGAAATATTACTGGAAACATACCATCTTTACACCCCAATTTTTCTGATAAACTTTGTGATAATTGAATACCGACTGTTCCAATACTATTTGATACAATTTTTACACGTGATTGTCGAGATGAATAACCAAGATGAAATGACACACCAAATTCTTTAAAAATATCACCCAGTTTTTCTTGAATTTCTGATTCTATTGCTTCTACAACATGACCACCATTTGCATATGCACCTGATAAAATACTTAATTCAACAGCAGCAACACCCTTACGTACTGTATGTTTGAAAAACGATTTATTAATATTATTAATGCGTGCTGATATTTTTGAATCTGTTACAATGATTTTAAAATTTGTTTCATCATCTGTTATATTTCTTGCCTCAGATGGTAAAATTACTTCAACTAAACCCACTTCCCAATGTTCTTTATTAATATGAATGGGTTTAGATAATTTTGTTTGAAAACAACATTGTGTGTTATTTGGAAACATATCCATAGAACTATCACTCAGTAGTGTTACGTAAAATGAATTCATTTTTCTTCTCGTGAGGTTTCAAATATTTTAAACCTGGACATGGAAGAATATATCCTAAAGAACTACTCAATAACACTAACCACAATTCTTTGTTTGGGGATTGTAAACTAAGATGAATGATGGCTGTAATTATAATTGCATAAATGACAATTATTTGTGTGAAATAAGTTACTTGATTTTTTGCAACAAGACTTCCACAACAATTAAATTGTGCTTGTTGATTTTGTACTTCAACACTTGCACTTTCGCTACTCAATGTATTTTCATTTAGTGACATATTCTTTTTATACTATATCTGTTTCTGCTACCCAACTATCAAATTTCGTAGGATAACCTTCCCAATGTACTTTAAGTTCCTTGATGAGTTTCTTACCAACACGCCTTGAACGTTTGGCAAGAACTGAATCAATGATATATTTTTTATCATCTTTTATAGTTTGAATTTCTTGTGGGTAAAATGTTCCCTGTATATTTTCACCCCCCATATCTTCGAGTTTATAAGTGGGTGGTGTTGTATGTTTTACATGGGTGATTTTAAATAATTCTTTTGTCCAATTTGGTAAATACCCTTTTTCAAATGTATGTTTGGTTTTGTTAATGCGTACTATATCACCAATTTTAAATTTTATTTTTTTCTCTTTAGATTTTTTACCATATAAATTTTGTGTTACTTGTACTTCATTTTCTATTGATACAGATGCAGGGGTTCTCTGAATACTACGATGGAAACTGTGATTGTATCCATCAACTAAATTTTGTAACACATCAATATATCTTAACGTACGTTTGTGTGTAAAATATTTCCACATTCGTGTTTTCAGTGTGCGCTGGAAACGTTCTACAATACTAGCTTTTGTTTCGGGGTTCTCTGTTGTGAAAAAATGAATTTTTTGTTTCTTTAAAAATTTCTGCACATCTTTATTTTTAAACTCAGAACCTTTATCTGATTGTAAAGATAATGGTTTACGACCAGAAGTTTTTAAAATTCTTTGGAAGGATTTTATTAGTGTTTGTCCTGATTTATTGTGTATGGGTAAAACCCATGCATATTTCGAGAAAACATCAATGACACAAACTAAATATCGGAATCGGTCATTGTAAGATTGTAAACTTTGTAAATCTGCTAAATCTATTTGCCATTGTTGATCAATACCACCCACTATAGTCTTACGTCTTGCAAATTTTTTACGAATGGGTTTATGTAAAGTGTAAGTCCTCTCTCCTTTCAACCATTTTTTAACTTGATCAAGTGTAACAGATTTATCTTTACCGTGGGCTGCTTTGTATAATTTGTGTATACCACCATAGCTGGCAGGGTGATTTGTATTGTAATATATTTCGGTTAATAAATTATTCAATAGGCCTCCCATTTATCAGGAATTTTACTTTTTGCCAATCTACGTCTAGGTGTTTTCTTTCCTCGAAGTAGTTTACGTTTTGGAGTTGTTGAAAGAGAAGTTTCTAACCAACTATCTTGAGGGGAACTTTGATATTCATTGGGTATGCCATCCTGTTCTCTATTCATCCACATCCAACGTTCACGATTTCCAACAAAATCTTGAGGAATATTTATATCTTTTAAACCACGATTGAATATTTCCCACCCTCTTGGTTTAAAGCCTTTTCGATGTCTGAGAACATCATTGACTAAATCAATGATATTTGAACCTTTTATGGGCTCTCCATCATAACTTAAAACACCCTGATTATCCCAACTCATGTGTGGGTGAGATGATAAAGCAGATAATAATGAAGTTGCTTTACGCCTCATTGTGACAGGAACACTTTCTAAAATATGATCTCGTAAAAACAATGACTTTCGGTCTGTCTCAGGTATAACCAGTGTTGGTTGTAATGCCTTCTTATATGACATTTGAAATTTTTGTAAATTTTCACCGTATTTTTGTTTTCTCTCACTTTCTGATAATTCTGAATTTTCTAACACGGATGATAATTCATTTTGCAGCAGCGCTGTATTAGTAATTTGAGGGTCAGGTGGTAATCTTTGGCGTTGAGATTTTTCACTTCTATAATGCTGCATTTCTTCCATCATTTGATAAGGTACAATAGCCATTTTCTTCATATTTTATTCACTAATTTATTTGCAAGATTTGTTGCAAGTCCTACAGCTGGTGCAAGTAAACCAAGTAATGGTAAAAACCCACCTTTTTGATTTAAAATTTGTTTTTTCTTTTTAAGTGATAATGATTTACTAGCAAGGGATCTTAGTTGTTCACGTTTCGGGTGTAATTTTTGTTTCTGAACAGGGGAAAGATGTATGTTCCCTTTTAAAAGATTATGACAACATTCTGCCACGCAATTAATTAATTCTTTTGGTGCATTTTTCATAATTTGTTTTTGAAATGCTGGTGGTGTTTGACTTAGTGCCAATAACACCCCACCATATTTTTTAACTAGTGGAATTTTACGAGATTGTTTTACCATCTTTCCGTCACAAAGACCATTCATAAAATGATATGGCAGACAAATGCAAGTCATTTTATTCAACTAAAATAAGATCTTATCCTCTTAACAGGTTTTTGTGCATTCAACGCTGTGAATCGTGCTGTCATTGGAATATTTTCTTTCAGTGCTACATTCCCCACACTCTGTCTAGACATCATAGGATCATGCGATACTCTAAAGCCACCAGATGTTCCACGTGTTAACTTTAATGGTGGTACTTTTTTCTGTTTTTGAAGTTTGCTCACTAAAACAGACTTTGTTTTTGTCAGTTTTTGAGGAGTGACTAAGAAATTTGCACGCACGTAATTTTTATCAACATTTCTTTTGATTTTTTTGTTTTTAGACAATTTTCGTTTCTTACTTTTTGTTTTTGTAAATGGTGAATAAAAATTACGACTTGTTTTATGTCCATCCCATCGAATTAAATTACGAATAATAACACCGCCAAAAAATCCACCACCACCTGGTTTTAAAATAATGTTTCGCTTGGTTGCAAGATCAACTCTTGGATTTGCAAGTTGTTGTAAATCCTGTCTATGCTTATCCATATATGTTAGAGTTTGTTTTGGCAATTTAATTTTTTTATTGAGTATGATTTTACTTGCTAACGTAAACCATTTTAAAATTTTCTTGAAACCTTTCTTAAGTAATTTTTCTCTTGCAAACGGATTTGTCTGCTGACTCAATTGTTCTAATGATCGGATAAAAGATACCATTGTGATGTGTACTCATCAACAAAAGTTTTTACCAAGTGATACAAAAAGTTATGGATGCAGCTTTTTATAGTTTTGTGTAAATGATGGGACCCCGTTCATTTTGTGTCACCCAAGGATGAAAAATATCAGTTCTTAATCTCAAAGAGTCGGGGGTTTTAGGATGAAAATCAATTAATAAATAACCATGATCAGTACTCGTTGCATCTTGATAGGATGCATTTAAATGGGGTAATTGGACTTGATTTGCTAACACTTTTATCTGCCCTTTATCTCTGGTGTTTTGAAACAGAATCATATAATGTGCATTTAAACTTATGGTACGACTAGCTTTAGATTGTTGAAACATATTTTGTGTGATGTATATGACACTTGCATTTCGATGATGGCCTTTTCGTGTGAACCATAATTTAATTTTTTCTTCATCTTTATCACCTAACATATCATCAAAAACCACAAGATGTGGAATAGTGACATCACTGACAATTTCATATTCATCATCAGGAATGCCTTCCATGAATTTAACATCTTCACTTTCTTTAAGTAAAGCGTATGTATTTTGCCATTCTTTATAACACCAAACAATTTTTTGTGGTGGGATTTGAAATAAGTCACGTTTCATATCAATAAGCTTTTTGACAAATACTGTCTTTCCTGAACCACTAGGCCCCGATATAAAGATATTACAGGGATGTTGAAACAATAAACATTCACTCATTGCCATGACTTCTTTTTTTTTATCAAAAGGAATATCAAAACATTGACTTATATACTTTCTACCTCCATAGCTTCTTCACATCTCTGTGTGGGTTTTCGTTTTAAGGGTGATTTTAACTCAAATAAACTTTCTGAAGAACTCTGATCTATTTGTGGCATACATTGTCTATACAAGTAATTAATGATTTCTTCATCATAAATAATAAAATCCCACATAACTCTTGTCCAAATATTTTGTACATTATCTTTGTAAAAAGCATTCATGATTTGTAATGCATTACAAAATTCCCCATACATTCCATCTTTTTCTAATTGATTTTGAATGAAATCTTTTGTTATTGTTAGATAACCAGGAGTGATCATTTGAAATGCATATAATAATGCCTTACGTGTGATCTTGTTTTCTAAGATGTGTCTTACTGGTTCCATGGTTGAAATCAAACTGATGATTCTTTTGTCTGTTCTGATGTACTTTGTGCATCAGATATTACATTACACCATGTGCTTTGTGTATCAGAAGAGTCAGGAAAATCATTTGCTGGACCGTCAGTAAATAAATCACTTAACTTATTCCTGAAATGTACTGCGGCATGATTGCCAATTATTTTACTAAATGATGATGTACTTTGATCATCTATGACCATGAGTGCAAATAATGAATTTGAATCTGGAAAATCATCTAGAGTTTTATCATATTTTTTCATTGTTGAAAATATTTGTTTTAAAGTGAACCCATTATCCATGACTGCTAATATTTTATCGGGGGGTGTTTGCATACATGTGGGTGGTTTATATAACTGACAGCCTCTAATAAGTTTCATGTAAGGACAATTTGGAGAATACTTGACATGTTCTTGTAAAGGAATATCCTTTTCTTCCCAATTATGTAAACCTTGTCCACATACAAAACACTTCACTTTACCACCCCCAACACAGAAAAATCCAGCTTTGGCTAATTCTTCTTTTTTCGATTGTAAGACTGGGTAGGAAGTCCAATGAAAACTTTCAAGTCTTTTTAACTCTGATAAATAATTAGGGAAAGCAGGCTCGAGTGGTAAAGACATCTTGTCTGTTCTCTGTTCACAATTGAAATGAGTTTTTGTGACAGATATTTATACCTTAAACCCATAGGGGAGGGTATCATATTTACCTACTACAAAACGTTTTGTGTATACAGATCTGAATGTTTTGGTTTGTGCTTCACTTGTGACTTGTCTGTTTTTATTACGTTTAATTTTATGCGTGTACTCAATGTTTATTTTGTAATTCTCTCTGTCTCGTGCACACTCAACCATTCTCTCAAAATTAACTTTTTGTGATGTTTTGAAATCTAATGTGATCCCCTTAACTTTACATGTGGTATGTATTTCTCCACCTTTAATGTATTTGTATCCATAATTCTTTGGCCCTAATCCAACAAACTCTGTGATTTTTGCCTCTGGATGTTCATCTGTCCATTGACCTAACCTGCTATTTACAATTTTTGGGTTCCAAAGTGTGGGATTATGGATGTAAATACAACTGTCTGTGTCAAAGTATAAAACTCGTGTTCCTAATTGTTCCAAAACTTTATATAATTCTAAACGCGCATACGCGGTTACAAACGATGCTACAACAACATTTGCTGAACTGTGTGGTGTGTAAACATCTGCAGTGTCTATATAGTTTACTAAAACAAATTGATCATGCTCAAAAAATTCCACATTGTTCACAATTTTGTCTTTGCTCTGTATTATATCAAAATATTCGGACGGTTCATTTATATATTTAGTTTTACTTTTGATATTGTTTTGTGCATTCTTTCCCCAGAGACAATTTAACATGGTTTTGGCAAACGATCTTTTTCCTGGATTTTTTTCAACATTTTCCAAATAGATGTTTTCAATTTGTGCATAATCTTTTTTAAATGTGTTTTTGTCTGTTTCTGTTTTCACCCAATCTGGAAACCCGCTAGCTTCTTGTTTCATTTTTAAATATTTGTTCACATAATGTTTGTAAATCTCTGAAGACCATTCATCCCAGTGCCAAATCTGATAAGTCTCAATTAAAGTGTAACCCAAATCAAATGACTTGTTAAGTTCGACAGATGTCCATGTACCTACTATTGCACGTTGGTCTGGTGTGTGTTTACACTGATCTAATTCGTGTTCTGCACATGTTTTGCAGAGTGTAAATGTCATTTTCTTATTACAATGAATGGGGAGAACTGGTAAAAAAAGATTTTGAGGGGGTAGGATCTTACATTTGATAAGTCCTCTATATTCCCTTATTTTGTCAGTGTCTATGTTTTCCTTTGTAAGAATAACTGGATGAGAGACTGGATATTCTCTGTGTTTATTGACATATGGGTAGAGTGAACAAATGTCTATGTATTTAATTTCTGTGTCTGTATTTTCATCAATTTTGTAATGTAATTTAATGGCATTTGTTCTCCCGCCAAACAATGCATCACGTGGCTGAATGGGATCCATGTGTGGGAAAAATGTATCTATAGAAGCTCGAACATCTGGCTCCGTTTTGCATAGATGATCAAATTCGTGTTCCCACACTATGTGTACATTATACCCCAATGATTTGAAATGTTTTATGCGATCTTGGGTTTTGTTGTACAGAGATTGATAGAATTGTGAATTGATTGGATTTTTCTCGAATCTGTCAGGATAGCAAGTCTCACATCCATGCCACATACATCCATAAAATTCATAGATTGTGTTTGTCTCTTTGTGAAAACCATCTACATGATAATTTCCAATTCTAGTTTCCCCACCATTTAGTGCATGTTGAATGTGTATGCCTTCTTCTTGTGCTAGTAGCTGTAAGAATCTAATGGCTTTCATGGAATATCGAACAGCAGTGGGATATCCTATGTCTGAAATGATGGCAACTGTGTTTTCTGGCATTGAATTTTTCCGCCAAGCTTTATTGCAGGCATCAGCTAAAGTCACAGCTTCCCTGAAAGGATCTATCCCATCACATTCAATAAATTTTTTTCTGAACTCCCCGCACCCTCTACGGAGGATGTCTACATCAGATTTACAGTACATGTCCATTTCTTTGGCAAAATTGAAAGTAGCATTACTAGTAAATTTTTGATTGTACCATTTAATAAAATCATCCCTGACTGGGGGAGACATAGAATCAGGCATGTATAATTTTGCATCTAAATAAGGTCCGATGTAGTTTTGATATGATTTTGTGTTTGCCAGATGAGGAAAATAACCTTTTGCAAGTTCACTTAAACCAAATGTTTTAGGGAATTGTGCCAATCTCATAGAAAGGAAACTCAATGAATCGATGAGTCTAACACCACAAGCTTTCAGAGAAATAATTTTGTTTCCATTCATGATGACATCGGGTTTTGATGTAGCAGTTTCAATGAGATGTCTTAAGATAAATTGTGCATCGAACCCTCTTGAATTGTGAGCAATAGCTGTTGTATCTAAATGTTCCTTACTGAAAAGCCATTTGCAAAAATCACTCAAAGTAGATTCTCCTTTAAAAATATATTCCCTTCTTCCAACTTTGTCACAGAAAATACATTCTTGATCTATAGGCTTGCAAATACATTCCCCACATGCACGGTGTGCAACACAGTAATTTGGGGTATGGAAACCTGAGTCTTGAGTTGTTTCAAAATCATAAAACACAAAGGGTACTTTCGGCATTTTGTCTTTCTTGGGTGGTTTGTATTTTGGAATGAAACAATAATGTTCGCTTTTGACTAATTGATGGCAATATTTGCATTTCTTGAAGCCATTGCAGATGTGTGTTCCGCTCCCTGGATATATGTGCATTTTACATGATAAACATTTCTTCACTAATCGACAGATTGATTTTTCTTGGTTCTGTAATAGAGTTGTGTGATTTTTATAACAAGATGAACTTACAAAATCTCTATTACAAGTGTAACAGTGAACAGGATGTTCAGGTGTACATGGCAGTGGAGAATAACATACACAGCCTTTCGAACATCTGTGACGTTCTCTGTTATTATAGCCTACATTGCAATATTCACAATAGTAAACACACCCTAAAAACCCTGTAATTTTAGTGATGGTGTCAAAATGCTGGTCGTGGTGATAAATGTGAATAACTTTACTCTCTTTTGTAGTTTGGGGTGGTTCGTATAAAAACTTTTCTTTGACAAATTGTGGGTGGATTTTGATCACATAGTCTGGTGAGAGTATCTCTTGAATTTTATGATATTCCTCATACCCACAAGTTTTATTATATTCGAGGCCTGCTTTATCCATCAATATTTTAGCTTCCCACTCCTGTGTCGGTCTGTTGGATCTTTTTATTTTGTTCCATTTTTTCTCCCAAAGTTCTGAATTATCTTTATCAACATGGCATTTTCCCACTACAATGGCACGTGCGAGACACATGGAATCACAGGAGTTTTTAATTTCGATAATACTTTTCTTATTTCCAATCAGTTTGCCAACAGATGCAAATGAAATGGGTGCATTTCGCCCAGACCCATGTGGTAGTGAAGTGTGTGTTATTTCTAAAGATAATTGACCATCGTGTATAGTAAAATTCTCATTTGATTGAATAACTTTTTCAATTTCATCTAACACTGTTTTTCCAGTGACACCCATAGCCTTTGTAAAAGGAATAAAAATACCCACCTCAAGACCTGGATGGTGGATAGATATCCTCACAGGATCTCTGTCTTCTATACCACACTCTCGCTTCACATCTCTCACTAACGAATCAAATATTTCAGTTAGAAACTCGAGTGGATTAGTGCCATCGAATTGCTTTAAAGTCACTCTGCATACATGTGATTCAGAGTGAAATTTTCTGGATGTACGTAATAACTGTGGATGAATGGAATACAAATTCTGTACAGAATTTGTATTCCATTCATCTTCAGTCAATCTCGACTTCTTGGCATCGGGCGTTACAGGTTCTGTGTCACTATCCTCTGATTCGCTGTAGTCTACTAATCCCCTCTTCATCTTTGAAAAGCACGTCTTTCAGCCTGGTCAACTCAATCACAAGTGTGTTTCACCCCACTCCCTCCCCTCACTTTTTATACTTTTTTTCAACGACCAGATATTTGTGTTTCAGTGAAAAACACAAATATCTGGTCGTTGAAAAAAAAAGTATAAAAAGTGAGGGGAAGGGAGTGGGGTGAAACACACTTGTGATTGAGTTGACCAGGCTGAAAGACGCGCTTTTAGTCTCCTCTGAACTTTTTTTTAAAAAATGAATAGAGATCCAAGAATGGACAAGACAAATGATGTTAAAAGCATATACTACAATCCATCCAGATGGGGTGAAGTGAAAAGACTTGTCAATGAGTTATATAAGTTGACACAACCAAAAGATAGTTGTTCGATTTGTCAAGAAAAACATCATCGGAGTTGGGCTTGCCCCAATAAAGGAGAGTGTTTTTTTTTTTGCAATGAGCGAGGACATTACATGAATGAATGTAAGAAGCGGAAAATGTATTTATCAACAGCAAATAACATGTCTCCGCAACAGATAGAGCGTCCACCTCCTTCAACAACTAGAGGGTACGGGTTTAATTCCATGCATCCTCTAAATAATATACCTGTTTTACCAACTGTGGGATTTGCCTTACATCCAAAAGCTGAGCAGACGGTGTTACAGGAATTCAACGATGATGATGATACTTTATTGTACAAAGTGGACATACCTACTGAATCAAAGATGGAAGTTGATGAAGAAAATTTATTCCCGGAGACAGAACCACCCCCGATGAAAGTGTCGAGAAAACGAAAACCCAAAAAGGACATTCAACCTAAAATGGCAAAATTTACCAAGAAGATGTGAACATTTTCAAAGTGACACTACACTTATGTAAAATTTCATGGAATAAAAATTCTAAAATGTGAAAATGGTGTTTTAGATATTTTTTTCTTTTCAGAGTTATTTTCCTCCGCCTTCCACCAACCATTGAATGGATGGTGGAAGGCAAGGGAAAATACCACTGATTACAATTTTCACAAGTCAACCATTCACCAATAACCCAAACCACAGAAGGCCACATTGAGTGTTGTGGCCGAAATATTTCCCCCTACTACTGTAAATAACATAAACCCCCCTTTTTACACTCTCGGAGTAAGCCTCTGTGGCGAGGCAGGAAGTAAGGCAGTATTTGTTTTACTGTGGTAAATAAATTCTGTTTTTACTTGTAAAATGGCAAGTGAATCAAACATTTTTTCGGTGGAAGGGGAAGAACTCGATCTTATTCAGCAGCAAGTCAGATTGTAAAAAATCGATTTTTTCTCTTTAGATCAATTACATCTGTTTTTTTTTTCCAGCACACGCATCAATTAATATCCCGCTGATAGTTTGAAATTTTCGCCAGTCAGTGTGTATATTTAAATTGCATTATTGTCGCTCCACTCCCCCGCCTGAAGCGATAATAATGTCGTTTTTTTCACACTGCGATATTTTCCCTCCACATTTTGTCCACATGTATAATATATAAAATTCACATCCTTCCACACAGAAGAGACAACTTGGGGAAATTATAAGCTGGTCTATTTTTCACACTGCGATATTCCATCAGCTAACTGCATTCAGAGTCCTGTGGGGGTTCTATAATTTATAATGAAGATATCATGAATTATTTCTCAGATAATTCTAACCACAGGAATGCTTAATCCCCTTACACGAGTCTTGTGTTGGAAATTCTATTTCGACAAATGTTTCAAGTTTCATAACCATAAGAAAATTGTGTTTATGACCCACGCCAAGGTGTGTTTTCAGTCATTTAAGGGGAAAGCAAAAGGCGGCAGGAAATAATGCAATGAGTAATTCACGCACCTTGCCCCCCGCTGGTCAGATGATGGATGATGAAATACTCAATGTATTAGTTTTCACCGCCAGAATGTCACAATTTCCCACACAAAAAATAATTTGGAGGGAAAGACTGACATTGTGTAGCAAAAACATCTGAGGAGTGCAAAGCATGATTTTCAATGTGGTTAAGATTTGTTTCAGAACGATATCTCAGAATTGCGCCTTCTTTTGCTGAATTCGTATCAACATCTGTTACGAATTTAATACAAGCATAAAAGAGAATAGCTTTTCCTTTTGGTTAAAAGGAAAAGCTATTCTTTTTTTTGCCGGTAAAACAGTTTACACTGCAAAAACATTCACTGTTTTGTGGTGTGAAAAATGAAATTGTTTCTCGGGGTTAATGTCACTGTAATATCTAACGGTGAAATGTTGAAATCAGCTTCAAGCAGTTTTGAAAAAGTATTGAAAACACACATCACTGGCAGTCGATAAAAAACAATCAGTCCGTGAAGGAGTTTCTCCGCAGTTGCATTTAGTTAGCACATGTGTTTGAAAAAAATGTATCTCTTACATGAGCTATTTGTAGAATAGTTTCAACCGCAACGAGAGATATGTTTTTTTCAAACACATGTGCTAACTAAATTGACTGCAAGACACACATTCACATCGGATTTATAAGACATTCGCGTGTAAAAAAAACACCCAGACGAAATCTGACAGTATTTTTATATGTCGTATCTTCCAGTAATAAATAGAAAAAAAACTCCACCAGTCGAGCGATGTATATTAGGTAGTACGTTTTAAACAAGCAGAACATTTTGTCAGTATATAATGTGTATGGAAGACAAACCCACCTAAGCCTATCAGTATAAAGTCATTGGGAGGCCTCTACCCCAGTGCTGTCACTATAGGTACAAGCACTTAACACTGAATTCCCCATACCACAATGCTGTCACTATAGGTACAAAATTAACATAGGAATCTCCATAGGGGGGTTGTACCTATAGTGACATTTTTGTACCTATAGTGACATTTCTGGAGGCGAGAAAAAGATTTTAAATCTTTTTTCTCGCCTCCAGAAATGTCACTATAGGTACAAAAATGTCACTATAGGTACAACCCCCCTATGGAGATTCCTATGTTAATTTTGTAACTATAGTGACAGCATTGTGGTATGGGGAATTCAGTGTTAAGTGGTTGTACCTATAGTGACAGCCTTCACTACTCATATTTGGGTTGCTTTTAGCAGTCCAAAATTTTACTTAGTACAGTATGGGGCAAATTCTTT
Organism: Pictodentalium vernedei; assembly: GCA_031216915.1. Classification (NCBI taxonomy): domain Eukaryota; kingdom Metazoa; phylum Mollusca; class Scaphopoda; order Dentaliida; family Dentaliidae; genus Pictodentalium; species Pictodentalium vernedei. Next base: position 446,077,531 of record CM062292.1, read on the forward strand.
TTTAAATCTTTTTCAGATCCCCCACTCGCAATTAATTTTTTTAGATTCAAATTTATTCAGATCAAGTCCTCAAGTCCTTGGGTTCATATTTGGTTTGCTTATGGTAGCCCGAATTTTAACATAGTTAAGAATGAGGAATATTCTTCAAATGTCTTCTTCAGATCTACCAATCAAAATATTTTGATGTTGGGAATACAGAATCCTTATGGGTGTAAATTCGAGTTTGTTCAAATCAATACCGTGGGTTGATATTTGGATTGCTTTTGGGAGCCTAAACTTTAACAGTACAAATAGAGGAAAAATCTTTCAAAATATTCTTAGATCCACTACTCAGATTTTTTTTATATTTGGCATTCAGGGTCCTCATGAGTCAAGATTCAAATTTGTTCAAATCGGTTCCTGTCTTAATATTTAGTCTTATGGGAGTCTGAATTTAAACGTAATGCAACCTGAGACAGATTCCTTCAAAAATCATCTTGTTCTGATCCGCCAGTCCAAATCTTTTCATATTTGTTGCATAATCCTCGAGATATCTCATTCAAGCTTGTTCAAATCGCATTCCTGGGGGTGGTGGTGGGGGGGGGGGGGGGTAGGGGGGGGGATTTTGGCTCCCTATAATAGAGTAAAGGTTTCCTTCATCGGATCCACCAGACAGAACCCTTCAAAACTCGGTAAGAAAATATTTTCTTTCTAACAAATTTCCTCCATTAATAATGCCATCTGTTCGTAAGTAATATGTAAGAACACACAACCAGAAGCCCTAATGTGACAAAAGGCTCTCTCATTTATAACCTGCTTGACTGCCATTTCACTCCATATCTTCACGCAATTGATGGCTCCAGGAAGCTGCAGAGCACTGAATTTTTCATCAAATTTCCACCCAAATGTCTAACCAACCCAGAAGGTCTTTTCAGAGGGATTTTTTTAGACTGTTTTCAGCATAATTTTAATTAAGCCTAACAACGGATGTGTGCATGGAGTGGGGCGGTGGGTAATGAGAAACACGCATCCTTTTTCAATGTGTTTTGGTGATGGTCACTGCAATATGCACACATGTGCAAGCTAACACTTCCTTTCGGCCTCCGTCTTTCTGATATTGTACCCAGGGCCACTGAGAGCGAGGACGGGCCCCGGGGAAATGTATTGAACATGCGTTACGAGCCCTGCGATAAGCGGGGTATGTGTAGGTCCTCTACATAAATAAGTGCAAGAAGCATTCTCTTGCGTTTTCTTGAAAATGTCTACTCAAATATTTCCCGTATTACCCGTATTTATGTGTGTGGCTCATTTATTCTCCAACGATAATCGTGACCACAACGATGCAGGGAAGACTGGTGGAAAGTCAACAAAATGGAACAAGTGTTTTTTTATATATATATGAATGGAACCTGGTCAGTAATGCAACAACGTGCTCTTGCCACCTCCAGCAGTGTCGGAGTTCCGTATCAATACCTTCCCGGAACTTTCACCGCAGACGTATTGATAGGCCAACATACACTTTTTAAAACACCAGAAATCCCGGGGCAGTTGCCCTCCCACTTTAACCCCCCCCCCCCACCCCCCCCCCCCCCCTGTCGGCGCTAGTGGCCGTAACAATAACCCGTGGGATCCCGTGAGAATGTTGAGAAGTCGAGCAGTGTGCTTACTGTTGTAAATGAGTTCTCTTTCACTCAGCTTTTCTGGTAAAACAGGACCCGGATCCAACGTCTGGGCAGTGGTGGTGCCAACATTTCCCGGACAATGGTGCTTGTGCTCCCCGACCAGTGGTGACAGATAGGAAGCTGCAGCCCCCACCCATCGATAAAGGCTAGCCCCCCCCCCCCCCCCCCCCCCCCCGGAGGAAACAGGACAAGCTGGGACAACCCGCCCTGGGACAACCCGCTCCCACACTCACCCTGGACAACCCGCCCCATAATACCATCATAATTATGTCAAATGGATTGATGTTTAAAATGGGTG